>CAUYQG010016190.1:0-41937 GCA_963574415.1 Tarsius wallacei
TAAAGCAATGGCTGACAGAGTTGTCATGCTTATATAAAATCAGGTTAGAATAGATCACACAAGAACAGAATAAGGCTGAGATTTCAGGTAGTTAGGAAAGACTCAAACTGGGTCACTAAAACATCAAGAACTCCAAAAAGAACTGCTGTCTGAAGATGTTCATGAATGTTCAAAGATTTTTGTCTATGTGAGCTCACTACTTAATTGATCCTATTGTTGAAAACTTTTGGGATTTAAGAGCTCTGATTCTGAGTGGAAGTACAAATCTAGGAACCAGAGATTCTTTTCCTTCAGACACTTAGATATAGTATCTGGAGGAAAAGATTACTATATCCTGTAGGGGAGAGGAAGGGGCTTTCTAGTCTTAATACTTTAGAGATCCTTCTAAGTAGATGTGGGATGGAAGAAAGGGTGATTCTTACTGATTAGAAGGGGATCACTTCACCCCGCAGCAGGGTTTTATTTCAGTCTTTGAGACTGGGAACAGGCCCTGGTTACAGGAATCCTGTCACTTAAAGATCCAATGTTTTATACTGGGAATGAAGCTTCAGACAATTCAGTCTTTCTCTAAATACTTTGTAAAGAAGCAGGGCACAGAGGTGGAATACTGCAAAAACCCTAGACTATAAAAATAGAAATCAAACTTAGTTCCTAAGTTAACTAAGCCAAACTAGACAAACATAGACACACATATTTGTTCTCGCGCATTGCTTATTTAATTATAACATTCCAAGGGTACCTGCATAATGAACATTTGTATACCTAACCCTGAATTGTACCCTACATCTTTAAAATTAAAAATTAAAAAAAAATAAATAAAGGTTTGCATGCAAGTGACTTATTGAGGAAGCACTCCCAATAAAAACCAGTAAGGGACAAAGGGAAGCTGGAAATAGAAGGTAAAAAAAAACACAAGTAAATATGGGATTCTGTGGTGGGCTCCAGAGAGCAAATTATACCTTTAATCTGTTCCCCTTGAGGCAAAGGAGCAGGATTTGTCCACTTACGCCCAAGGCAATCACTGGAAAATGCTAGCCTGAGACTAGATGTGGGTGTGGGCTGGAGAAGATTAAGACTTACACTCTCAAGCCTTCTCTACCAACAAAGGTAAAAAAAAAAACTTCCAAAAAAACTATTGACAATTTTAAGACAACCCTCTGGAGAAATCCTCAGTTCCCCCATTAACTGCACAGCACATGGAAAATAGACACAGAAACAGGACTTAAAGAGCAGATCTTGGAATAGAGAACAGGTTAGTAAATGTTAATAATGTGTTTTTAATCAGCTTTATTACAAATCCACTAAAGATGTATTGCATAAATTCTTGCTTTGCTAAATAGTTTTTACTTACTGCTGATTAACTTTTTTTTGATGACTAAAGGCATTACTATCTATATATGAATCAACTTTAATACCAGTTGTTAATGTGTAAGGCTGTTCCCCATAGCTGCTCTGGCCAGCAGAGTGTGGTAGGGTAATCTAGAAAATTATAGAGACAAAGCAACTTCCTACTATCTTGCAAAATTGTATTAACCTTGTGAAGCACAGAGACTGCATAAGAGAGGACAAAGTTAAGCAAGCCTGCATTTACTCGTGTTCCTATGGATCATTGTCAGGGCCATGAACAGCCAAGATATACATGTTTCTATAAATCATTTATCCGGTAACCTTTGGAAGAAGAGGTATTTTTAAACCGTGTAATCCTTAGTATGTTTGAGGTAAGATCTAATGTTTTTGGCTAGTCTCTGCAATGCCAATATTAAGGAATTCTTAGTTAACAAGTTTACTAAATCATCAGATCTTCTGAAATAGTTGAAGACACAAGGGGGGATCCCCTAAAAAACAGAATCTATTTATTAAAAATTGTGTATTTATTCTTACATGTTTAAACTTCAGTCACTTTCAAAGTACTCTCCGTTTGATGCAATACGCCTATCGAGTTGCTTTTTTCCCTCTGCTCAAAACAGTTTTTGAACTCATAATTTTGATGCCTTTTAGTTCTTTGGCTGTTTCTTGTTTTGCCTCTTTCCTTTGAGGGCTTTTTTCATCCAGGAAAACAAACAAGCAAAAAAGTCGCTTGGGGTGAGACTCAGTGAATAGGGAGGATGGGGTATGGAGGTCATGCTGTTTTTGGCCCCAAACTGCTGAACACTCAGCACAGTGTGCGCAAGTTGTTCATGTAAATCACCCATCATGGAATGGGCAAATGCATGGAAAGAATTTCCAAAAAAAAAAAAAAATCGCTGAAGCCAATCAACAACACTAACTCATATACTGATGCCAGTGGGTTCCTAGAACACTCACCTTACAGGGGAAGCTGTACTACAAGGCACCTGCCCTCCCAAAGATAATTCTAGGTTTTGGGGCATCCTCCTTTGTATATGATGTTGACAGTTTTTTGTACATAATATTAAAATCGTATGTGCAAAACAACCAAGTTGACTGTAAAATGAATATATGTATAATATAAAGGCTTTTCCCCATTGATTTTCAATATTAAATCAGAGACTGTTCTTGCAGAAAAAGAGAATGGTAAATGATTCACCAACATTGTATTGATGGTTGCATTATAGTAGTTCGATAAAGGAAGCCCTTTTTTTCTCTCTCTTTACTTTCCAAATTTTGTAAAGTGTTATTTTGTTTTCCTTTACATAAACAGATTTTTAAAAAGTATTTGGTGAGGTGAAACAAAATGATGGCTTAACCGTTGGTGTGATAGAAAACAATATAGCCTTGTGGTTAAGATTTAAGGTCCAAGAGTCAAACTACCTGGGTTTAAATCAGCTTAGCACTCAAATAGCAGTATGACCCTGGAAAAGATTTTGGAGGCTTTCTATGCCTCAGCTCTCTTATTTTGTCAACAACAATAATATCATAGTATCTGCCTCTCAGAATTGTTGTAAAGGTCAAATGAGATAATGGATGGAATGAGCTTTAACATACTGCTTAGTAGAGTTGTCCCCAACCCCCAGGCTACAGACCAGTATCATTCCGTGACCTGTTAGGAGCCCATCTGTACAGTAGGAGGTGAGCAGCGGGTGATTGGAGCTCTGTTCCTGTCAGATCAGCAGCGGCATTAGATTCTCATAGGAGCTCAAACCCTATTGTGAACTGTGTATGCAAAGGATCTAGGTTGTGCACTCCTTATGAGATTCTAATGCCTTATGATCCTCCCTCCCCCTTCCATGGAAAAATTGTCTTCCACAAACCCAATCCCTGATGCCAAAAACTTTGGAGACCACTGGTCTAGTAGATAGTAAGAGTTCAATAAACATTTTCTGGTGGGTGTAGACAAGATTGAGCAGTGGAAGCCTTGGCAGAAGTATGGGCAAAGAGCTGTGGGAACAGAAGAAGGAGAAAATTAGCTCTGTGTTGTAAGTCAAGAGATGCTCTTCAGAAATGGTGACATTTGATGAGGGTCTTGATTGGATGAGGAATTCTCAAAATGGAGATGAAGAAAAAAAGTGTTGTGGGCAGATGGAACAGGATGCAGAAAGACATTGAGGCATGTGGTGAAAATTGATGTGAATGTGCACTTAAAATTCATTTTGTAAATTTTTGTAAATTCATTTTTTAAAGAAATACCTAGTGAACAACTGTTATATGTTTAGCATGATATCCAAAGCAATGAAATAGACAGGGAGATCTCAAACCTCCTGAAGTTCACAGTTTATTTTGGGGTAGGCAGTAAGCTAGTAAACAAATAATCAAACAAGACATGGTTCAGTTGTGATAAAAGCTGTGGGAGAAATAAATCCAGATATGCAATATACAATGAATCAAGAATACTGGTAATTATGAATTAATGCTTTGCTGAACTTGGAATGACTCAAATCAATGATTTTCAAGGGAGTGAGAATACTGGAAGGGAATGCCCCTGTTGGTTATAAAGGTATAAATATTAGAATACATAAATAAATATCAGGCCAAACGTATAAATATTGGAATCTCCAAGGATTATGGGTTCATAGCTGTACCTTTATCTAGAGAGCTTTTTAAAAAAGATACTGATGATGGGGTCCCAACACTAAAGAGTCTAATTCAGTTGGTCTTGGGTAGTATCAAGGAATAAGCATTTTTTAAACTCCCCTGGGTGATTATAATGTGCAGCCTCATTGAGAAATACTGATCTTGAGCAATGCACTCCCCTTCCGAGATAGCTGTTCATTGCCCTCGTTTGAGGAATCAGTGGTGGAGAAGTCAATATGATTAGTGAGTGGGTTTCCATATCCCTTAACCGAATGATGCTAGAAACAAAAATTGACAAATACCTTGCCAAAATAGAACTCTGGTTTCTTTACAAGTTCCATGTGGTCACTATTCAAAATTGCCCTATAGGGGCCACTGTTGGTGCTCACCCAGATACTGCCACCTCACATTTCCTGAAGCCCATTCTCCAGCTTTCCTGCATTCCCCAGCTTTCATGTGCTTTGATGCAAATGGTACCCCTGTGAGTCCTGTGTTTGAGTGTTGCCAGTAGGCTGCCAGAGCCACCTAGTCTGACCATACTCAGCGTTGGGAATGCCTGAGAGTATGCATCTCTGGGGCATCCCATAACAAATAGCTGATTGGCATTGAAAGTTCAAAACCTTGGGTACTGTGTATTCTTCAGCTTTCTATAGTGTCAGGCTGAGACTGGGACGTTGTCAGCTATCACATCCTCCCCTTTTCTCTTCTGCTTCCCTCACTCCCTTACTGTTTTTTTTTTTCTGGAACCACTTCTTCAGTTCACCATTTGCATTGAAACCTTGACTCACGGTCTGTTTCTGGAAGAAACTGAGCTAAGACACATGCCACTTTCTGGGAGAACATGGACCAAACTGTGCATCTTTCTGAAACTGGGCAATCTCCACCTGTACACTAAAGCATACACGCCATCTGTCACTTGACTTCAACGTTCTGAAAACGTACAGTCCTTGGCTAGAGGCTTCTGCTTTAGATATAAAAAGGGGGCCACAAGAACTGTAAGTGATAAAAGGATGGCTCTGATAGGTCCCTGATCCCCCTGAGTGAATTCTGGGCAGAGAAGCACAAGTCACCATCTGAACCGTTAGCTTTGGAATCAGAAGAAGTAAGGTGATCAAGCAGCAGGGTTTTCCAAAGCCTGTGCAGAAATCCTGCAGGTTTTTACCTCAGCTGGTAAGAGACATTCAAACTGAAAATACAAACTTTCCTTACAGTTTTTACCATAGAAGTTACCTTATGGTGAATGATAAAGGGTGGTGGTGCTGCACCATAGTTTTAAGAGTCCTTCAAGAAGAGATCCTCAGGATTAGTAATGCAAAGAAAATGGTAATAAATTCCCATCTCATTGGAAGAAACAGAGGGTGTCACAAGAGGAGAAAATGTATAAGTAAATGCTATGTGTTGTGAGGTGAACATTTTAAGTTATTCTTTTCTCATGCTGTCAGGATTTTCCTACTAAAAAAAACAGCTCTTCTCTTTACAAATGACCATAAATAGTTTATTGTAATCACTGTTTTTGAACTGGAAATATGACTTTTGAGGGGTTATTCTCATTCAGGTATTATTTTATCGTTACCAGCAAACTGAAAATAGTATGTTCTTAGATAAATGTATTTTTAAGAGAATGAGAAGGAAGTTACTACAAGAAATAGAAATAATTTCCAATTCTTTGTTTCTTTTCCCCACACTTTCCTGAAGAGTGTCAGGGAAAGGAAAGTCACACAACTTGCAAGTGCTGTTTCTTCTCTCCCTCTTCTTTAATCAGAGTCCCCTGGTCTTTGAGAGAGACTGGATCCACTGGCAGACAGATTTATCTGACAAAATGGTTTACAACTTTTTGGCTGCATTGCAGGCTTGCTTCTGAATGGACAAGCTGCAGATGCAGTGGGCTTGAGGGAGTTGCTGGATATACTTTGGCACAATAATCACAATTGTATGTGAACCATATGTTGACTACACAGTTTAAAACCAAGAAATATCCTTTGCTGTTCTTTGAATTTCATATGGGGTTGGGGGCATAGAGATAAGCAGTTTAGGCAGCTAAATTAAAACAAAATTCTTGGAGGTCTTTCATAAATTTTGTTGGTTTGAGGGAAAAGAAAGAAGGTAGATA
Organism: Tarsius wallacei; assembly: GCA_963574415.1. NCBI lineage: Eukaryota > Metazoa > Chordata > Mammalia > Primates > Tarsiidae > Tarsius > Tarsius wallacei. Next base: position 6,080 of record CAUYQG010016190.1, read on the forward strand.
AAAAAGACAGGATAGTGAACTATGAATGAAAGGTCTAGGTTTCTGCTTTTGTAGCAGTTCGATACTTGTAGGTTGGTTGACCTCTCAGTCTCAGCATCCTCATATGTAATTTGGCTGTTGAGTTTGGTTGAATTGACCATTGGATCCTCAATTATCAGATTGGTGGGGAGAAGGAGGTGGTGGGGTCACAGGTTGACTCCTATAGAGATGCTGTGCCTCCCTCTTAGGCCTGCCAGCATTCAAGTGTTTAGAGCCCAATGAGGACCTGTCTTCTTGGTTGTCCACAACTGCAGAATCCTATGCTAGTCATGGATAGTACGTGAGGCCAGCCTTGTGGTTCTTCTTGATCTATCAGATCATAGGAGAGCCAGGGGCAACAGAAAGTGATTCTAGGAGGGGGATCCAGTCCCCGAGATGACCTCAAGGCTTTGGGATTTCAATTTAGAGGGCAAGAATGACAAAAGGATTCAAAGTAGGATGAGAGGGCTGACTGAGAAATCAATACAACCTTCTTGTTATGTGGCCATAATATAACAACCCAAGTGGTGGTGAGGAGTTGACTGGGCATCAGTATAAAGCATGGGTTATAGCTTTTTCCAACCCCTGATGCTGGGGATGAGACTGTTGTCGCCTCTTAACCTGTTCAGGAGGATATGAGGACTGGATTGGTTGCATGTCCCCAAATCCAATGCAAAGTATCCTCAGGTGTTATTGCTCACCTCAGCGGGAGAGACCAAGAGGTAGTCTGCTTCAGAAAGTCACTTCTTTGCTTTTTAATTCTTTTGCCCTTTCTCTAACAGAATCCTACAAGTAATGGACCCTCAGTTGGCACTATTAGCACTCAAGCCAGATTTAAACATTTGCTTGAGAATGTTGTAATATATATAAAGCAGTGCAGGCCTGAAACAAACATTCTTCCACTTTTACCACATAACCTCTAGGTTTGGGTCTTCAGCTTTTCAGTGACCAGTTTAAGGTTAAGAATACTATGTTTACTATAATAAGCATAATAATCATACAATTGAGAGGGATACCAGAGTTGAGGAGGAAATGAGTGTCGAAATAATAATTTATTTAAATATTTACTCACTTACTGACTTCAGCTAGCATTATGAACATATAGATTTTACATACCCATACACACTTTGGGATGTCATATACACTGATTAGGAGTCTAAACTCTCAGGGTACCCACATTCATAGGAAGTTATATGCACTCAGTCAAGAGTTAAGCACCCAGATGCCACAGATTGTCATTTGGACATTGTGCACCGCTCAGCTACAACATGAACTTCTTGAGAGGTTGGCCACATCCACACACATGTCACTCACATGCATGTGCTGTTAGTTTCTCATTCAGATGTGTCTTTGTTTTTTAGTTGAAGTCTCACTCTGTCGCCCAGACTAGAGTGCAGTGGCCGCTTCCGGCCACCGAGAGCCTCTACCTGCTGGGCTCCGGTGATCCTTCTGCCTCAGCCTTCCAAGTAACTGGAACTACAGGCGCACGCTACCACGCCTGGCTAGTTTTTTTTTTTTTTTTTGATTTATTGTAGAGATGAGGTCTCGCCAAGTTGCCCAGGTGGGTCTCGAACCCGCAGGCTCAGGCAATCGACTCACCTCAGCCTCCCAAAGCGCGGGATTACAGGCTGAGCCACCGAGCCCGGCTCAGATGTGTCTATAGGACACAAAGCACACCCACTGAATTGCTCAGACATCACACTCACTAAGTGTGGCACACATTCACATTTGCATGACTGACAATTTGCAAGCCGGCCATTCCCATGCTCAAGGAAATTCAGAGGAAAACTTGCCAAATTGAGTGTATCACATTTTTGGGGGGAAGGTGCAATCCCTTCATAGACTTTTATCCTTAATGAAATAGTCCTGTGTCTCTGTCTTCTCCCAAGTTGTGCTTCCTAACCAAGTGTCTTTAGATAGTCTGATTGGAGACATTCCATTGCTATAATCTATGTTCACTATGCCCTCTTTAATTGACTGGTTTAGGGCCCCCACTGCAACCACCTCATTAGCAGTCTCCTGTGGGAACTCTATGGGAAGTTGACTTTTTGTCTTAGATCATGGGTCCCAGAAATCTGTGCAATAAAAGAAGAGCATTTATTCAAAAGAAGTGTAAGTTGTGGGTTTTCCAAGAAATGGGACAATGTTATCCAATTCATAAACTTTAGCACAAATTTTACAAAGACAGTCTCCACATTGGGTATATAGTTGCTATTCAATAAAGGCTCAGTCATTTCTATTCACACACTAACACCTTCTTATATCCTTCCAAGTTGAAAGCAACAGTATGAGATCACCAGTCAGGAGCCCAGGGGAATTGCTATTTATCTGATTAAGGTTTCTATATCCAGCCAGATTTGGTTTCGTGCTCAATTTCAGTTTTAATTCAATCAAATTTGATTCATTTGAACAAGCATTCATTGATCACTTGCTGGGTGGCAGGCATCCTACTGGGCACTGCATGTGGGGGAAGAGTGATGCAGAAATAACTAATCCACACTTCCTACTTTTTAAAAAGGTCATGCGATCTAGCCAGCAAGAAAGTAGTCCCATTTTATGCTCTTGCAAAGCCAAGCAGATAGTGATTAGTAAGCCCTAGGAGAACCAAGGAAGGGAATAACTAACTCATCCAAACTGAGTGGAACTGCAAAGGCTTCACAGAGAAGATGCATGATAGGCTCAGTCTTTAGGAGAAGGCTTTCCTAGGAAGAGGTGGTCAAGATGGGGGTGTTTCAGGTAGAGGAAGCATGAGCCAATGACAGCATGGGGTGAAATCCATCAGATGCTTGCACAATGCCATAGGGTCTAGAGTAGCTGAAATGAGGGGAGCATCATGAGAAGACCTTCTAAATAGAAGAATGGAAGCCAGGTTCAAAGGGCTTCAAATGCCAGAATGAGAGGCTTAGATTGTATAATTTTAACAATGGAGAGTCTTTGAAAATATTTGAAAAGGGGGCAGTGTGATATGATTTAAAAGATCAATGGATTGGCTGATTCATTAATCGAATAAATTAGAGATAGACACCAGTGGAATCCAGGTAAGATGTGGGAAAATGCCCAACCTAGGCATTATCAGTGGGAGAAAAGAAAGAGGTGGGACAAGTGCAGACATGCATAAGTCAAATAGCAGGACTTGTTAAGAGGTGAAGAGTGAGAACTAAAGAGACAGGAACTAAGGATGAGCCTTGGATTCAGTATCTGGCCACTTGACAGATGGTGTTCCCATTCACTAAGAAAAGAAATGTAGAAGTAGGAGCAGGCAAGTTTGGAGGGGTTGGGACTGAGTTGAGTTTTGACATGTCCAGTGTGAGCAGACTTTGGGACAACTAAATAAAGATAGAGTTCTACAAAGCAGTGAGTTTGAAAATCTGAAGCTTGAAGGGAAGTTTATTTGTGACAGAAGTAATGATGGCTTTCCACAAAGAGAAAGTTGGGTTGCCATCATGAGAACTAATAAGCTCATCCTTCCAGAGATTTGCTCAATTCATCTGCCTCTCCTCTTCCCTATCCAGTGTTTATCAGCTGGTTGTCAAGGAGGAACGACTTCAGAAGTCACGGAGAGCGGCTGACATTATTGAGTGCTTTTCGGTACCTGTGAGTTATCGGAATGCCTCCAGCCTCGATTCCCTACACTACTTTGCAGCTGAGTTGAAGCCTGCCAACCTGCCTGTCACCCAGCCATTTACAGTAGGTGACAACAAGACATACAATGGCTATTGGAACCCTCCTCTCTCCCCTCTGAAAAGCTACAGCATCTACTTCCAGGCACTCAGCAAAGCAAATGGAGTAAGTATGGCCACATGGAGGCCATTCCTTGCCTTGTTTGTATTTTCTTATTCTCAAAGGATAAGGCAGCATGGCTCTAGAGTAGAGGTAGAGAAACTAAGGCCTGTGGGCCAAATCCTACTCCATGTCGTTTTTTTAAATAAAGTTGTTTTTTTTTTAATACAGCTATGCCTATTCATTGACATATTGTCTATGGATGACTTAATGTTTAACATAGTGTTGAAGAGTTGCAACAGAGACTGTGTGTCCCACAAAACTGAAAAGATTTATTTTATGACCCTTTACAGGAAAACTTCACAGAATCCTATATTAGAGTATAGAGAAGTTGCTTTACTTGAACAAATCACAAGGCCTATCTGAGTTTTCATTTCTTCATATGTAGTAATAATACCAATCAATTTGCGATGTAGGAACGTAATAAGCATGTTTTGGTTAATCACTGAATATTACTTCCTTTGTCATTACCATTAGTCTCATTAGAAAATAGTTTTCCTCCAGACAAGGTTTTCATTTTTGTGTCAAATATTTCTTTGGTCAAGGAGTGGTGCCAGTCATACTCTTAGAAAATCACAGTGCTGGAAAGGATCTTAAAGGTCATTTATCTCAGCTGCTCCCACCCCAACCCCCAAAACAAAGCAATGCTTCAATTAGTATTGTAATAATACCACAGTTAACTAGTGCTAGTGCTTATTCTTTAATATCTCAAATGACAGAGAACTCACTTATTTCTGAGGTAACTTTGCTGTTCTTTGGCTTAGGGGGTGGGTTGTGTCTCTAAGAATGTGATTTAACGTTTTTATTTAAATATCTCTTATTGAAGTTTCTATCCATTGCTCTTGGTCTACACTTTTAGGAACAGAACCAATGCAATCACCTTCTTAGTTGGGTGCTCTTTCAGTTGCATAAGATCTTTTCTGCCACCCACTTCCCCTCTAAAAAACATGCCCATCTGATTCTCTTTTCTGCAGCCTAAATATCTTCAGTCCTTTTGACTAAATACCTTTAGTCCTTATAACTTTTTGTTTTCCATCTAGGATGCTCTTGTGAACATGTTTCGTGTTGTTATATTTCATTGGCTATATTCAACATCCAATGAACACAAACATAGGATAGGCCCTCTGGTTCACATTAAGATTATGTAGTCTGTGTCCTCCAAAAGCCTATAGAAGTGTAAGGGAGTCTGTCATGTGCCATATCATGCAGTGTGTCTGGAGAACTGAGAAGCGCACTGGAGAAGGGAAGGCTGAGACAAGGACAAAGTTTGATGAAGTGTGTGGAGAACAGCCAAGGTAGAGTTTAGTCTATCATTGTCTGGTGAGAAACCTGGATTGAGGAACTAATTAACATTTAGAATGTCCACATACCTATTTAAATTCCACTGTGGTATTTCAGTTCTGCATTTATTACTGGTTCAAGCAACACTCCTCACAGTGAGTATACAACTACAAAGAGAAGCTGCCAGACTGCCTTCCACCTGTCCATCTGGTCTTCCCTCTGCACAAAGCACCCTGATGTACAGAGAAGGAAGATATAAAGATCGGCAGAAGCATCTGGGGACTATCTTGTTCTCAGTTCTTTGCATCCCATGCGGGCTGGTTTATCAGTCCAACGCAACTCTCTAAGAAGGTGTGGCTTTCCCTGTTCTTGGCACATATTAAGAGGTGTGGTTGGGTTTCCATGCCGGGAAGAGAAAGAAGTAGCTATACTTTATTCTCCCAACTACTTAGAAATAGACAAAGTCTACAGAACCCAAGAAACTGACAAATGTACCCAGAAGTAATTTTCCAATGCAGGACAGCAAGTGATGCAAAAAAAGGAGAAAAAAAGTAGAGGTTTGCTCCCCAAACATCATATCAGAGACCCCTTCTTCAAGACATGGAATCTTGCCATAAAAAAAAAAACAAAATACCCCACTCTGAAGCCTCCTCATCTCAGAAGTAGCTTCTACTGCTGCTTCTAAGACAAACAAGGCCATTTAATTACCCATGCCTTCCATTCCACACCATGTGTATTCCCATTTTGGAGCTAAGATTACCAGTAATAAAACACACGTAGGAATGGAATTGGATGAGTGCTTATACCAAGTGCCTTGGAGGTGCAGTTGGCCTCACAGGAACAGAAAGAGGGAAAGTGGTGGAAGTTGGGCACTCAGAATGCTGTGATTTTCCTGACAAGGGAAAAGCTACACACTGTTTCAAATTACTGTCTTTTGTATTAAGTTTTACTGAAAAGACTTGGGTGAAGGGGTCATAGGAGCAGCACAGCCATTCTCAGTCTAACAAATCTCTGCCTGGCTCCTGTTGAATTTCTCCATATTATAAAGGGCAGGAAACAATACAGTTAAGCCTGGAGGACTTTTTAGGAGAAAGTGTTATAACCTATAAATTCCTTATCAGCCGAGTTGCAGTTCTTGTGCAAATGCATCAGAAAGACATTCTCAGTATCCAGGGGATCCCACATGCCCAGCTTCTAATAAATTATTCAAAGAGCAATTGACCAAGCAATGAATCAAAATAAAGAAATCAAGAATAGCAAAATATGGAATAAAAAGCCCCAGAGTGAGCATGGAACTAATTAAACATTAATAGTGTTAATGCTAAATAATCGCTCTAAATATGTTATAAAATGGAAGGTTAATGCAAAAAATAATTACTTAAGAGGTGAGGCCATAATGTAAAAAATTAACAATTGTGGAACAAACTTTTAATTCACAATTTGACAATGAAAACCGAGAAAGAATTGGAGAATTGAAGAGTGTCACCAAAAAAATCTGCTAATTTTCTTGTGTTAGACAAGAGGGAACATATAACTACTGTCTTATTTTTGATACTAAGAATATTAAAAAGTATAGTTTTTTAAGCATAAAGTCAGCCTTCCAATATAATATTAAAAATCCAAAATACAACTAGCTTTATTATAAAGAAAAATGGGTTATTTCTTGAAAAAAAAGAAAAAAATTATTTCTTAAAAAAAAGAAAAGAAAACTAGAGAAAATTAAGGAAACTATAATTAAACATAAAAATCACAACCATAAAACAAGTCAGAAGGGAAAGCACTACATTTGATGGGGGGGATGTAGCTTTGCTCCTTGTAAAAGAGAAAAAGCAGCTTAGGTCAAATAAAAATCAGAATTCCTCAATTTTATATCACCAAAAGATTAAAAACAAAGGATGTAACAAAGTTATATTAAACTAAAGCAAATTAAAGGAAAATAAACAATGACTATTTGTTACAGTATGGTTGTAGGCCAGGTAAGATAATTTACTATGAATGAGTTTCATTCCTACCCCACCAGAAAGTTTTAGTCAGGAAAGGGTAAGAGAATTCTAGAGTCCAGATATATTTTAACCTAGGGATATTAATGATGGCTTGTCAGCTTTATAGAATGGCTATAAATTCAGCCTTTACAATCAGACCACCTATATACAAACTCTATATCTGTGCAACTTTAAGTAAATTGTTAAAATTAATTATGATAAAATAATGATTAATTAAAGAAATACCTATCAAGTACATGCTGTAAGTAAAACGGGCACTTTACTTTTCTGGGTGCTGGGAATGCAGCATTAAGACAAACAGTAGGGCAAAAATTCTACCCTCATAATGTTTACATCCTAGTGAGGGAAAGACCAAAAATGAACAAATAAATAGGTGAAATAATGTATCAAATAAATAATTATTAGATTCCACATTAAGTATGTGAAAGTAATTTCAGTAGTCAACAATAATTGACTGTTATTCGCATGAGGAGAAAAACATTATGTAAACTCTACAGTGATCTATGATTGTGCAGTATTTTTAATCTAGCACTGTGAACACTTTGGAGAATTCAAGTATGATGCACATTATAAGACATGGTGCTCAGGGTACTTGCAGGCATTTTCATGAAGTATTAGTTGTTTACCGGCAATTGTGTAGAAATTGTGATCTTAGTAATCTCACATTTACCCATCAATGCTTTCTTACAGATAACATGTGTAGTCCAATTTATTGAAGCACTGTCCTTGGTGATGAATTCACAGCACCTGTTTTTCTTGTGAATCAGTTCATATTGTAACTATTTGTTTTCGATACAGCTGTATTATAATCTACGGCTCCTTGGAGTTGGATGAACTTTGAAGTGTCATCTAGTCTGGACCAGAATTCAAAAAATGTCTTGGCAAGACATTGTATCACTTCAGCTTGATCATGGCAAATCTCTGGAGAGAAAGAAAGTTGATTCCTTTGTGGAACAGGTTAAATTATTAGTATTTTTTTCATATATAAAGGCAAATTCTGTTTCCTTAACTCTCCCCTCTTGGCCGCTTATGTTGATTTGAACAAATCAGATCTTTCTTCCTTAGGTCAGTCCTTCATAGAAAATATGTCAGTATCAACTACTCAACCATGGCTACCCAAGTCATTTCTCATTGATATCTAACATGCATCTAGTTCTTTTATTTCTCATGTGGCATAATTTCTGGATCTCTTTCATGCTATTTACTCTTTTCTCTGATAGGCTCCTTGTTTCCCCATGACCTCCTTAAAAGGGAGTGCCAGAACTTATCACTGTTCTTCAGATACGATTAGGCCATGCCTGCTACATTTAAACTACTCTTTCTGTCTGGAACATTTCCTAAGGTATTATTTCTCAAGCATTCCAAAATGTTTTTCTTACTTTGAGGACTTAATTCAAGTTGTATTTTATTGGAATCTCTCTTTTCTTCATAGTTTGCAGAGCTACTACCTTTTTATTTTTTAGACCTCAGTTTCAATGTCACATTTCTTGAGAATTTTCCAATTATATTACCTGAGAAACACCCACCAGAATTTACTTGCATGTTAACCTGTTCTTTTTCTATATAATACTGGATATATTTTTAATTTAGCATGCTTTTGTGTATCACATGTCAACCTCACCATGCTGAGAGCTCCAAGCGTGAGAAAGTCTTTATTTTGCTGCTATGTCCTTCATGCTGAGTATAATACTTAACACATAGTAGACATTTGATAATTATTTGATGGACAAATGAATAAGAGTATGAACTGTTTCCTGTTGTCTGTTGTTTCCTCACTTACAAAATGAAATAGTAATGTATACTTCACACAGTCATTTTGAAGATTAGATGAGAAAAGCTTTTGAATAATGAAAGGCACAAAATAAGTGTCAGTACAGCTAGAATAAGAGGTGTGGTTTTGAGTTATTTTCACCATAGACAGATGAGCCCTCAAGGACCTTCCTTCCATCATAGTAGTAAGATTTCTTTTCCCCAGATGTCTCATTTCCTGAGCTCTAGGCTCCTGGGCAGCTTTGATTTCCTCCAAATCCTCCAAATAGTACCCAGAGTAGCTCTCTCAGTTGTAAACAGCGGGTGGGTGTAGTTTTGTATTGTTTCTTTCCCACACTTCCCAGAATGAGGTCTGCTGATTCTACTGTTCTCTGCATCTTCACCACCATTAGCTATAATTGTGAAGTTGAAAGGACCATAATTAACGGTTGGATGCAAAACAAGTGTGGCAAACTCATGCAAATATCCATCAGAAGCCACCTTTTGTTGGGCAATGCTGTTATGCATGTTCTATTTATGCAGAGAAAAAATTCTTTCCTTGCCATATCCTTTTCATCATGCAGGGGTACATTTAACCTGGATGATGCCTCTGCCAAATGCTAAGCTAAATAAGAGAAGTGGGAAGTGGAAAGATGATTATTCTTTTTCTCTTACTTCTTCCTCCAGCTTTTGAACTCAATTGCCTCTTCAGAGAAGTTGGAAACCAGATGCTGTGTTGAATGGGCCACTATGTTTGCAGTATAATTACATTATCATAGTTGGGATGATCTAGGTAGGGTTAAGTTGGGGGAGACTCTGCCTTTGAATGAATTGGAAGAAATTTTATTCAGATGCACTCAAGCACTGTTAAAAGACTGTTTGTACAGGGATGGGTTTTTTGTGGCATAGTTAGATGGAAAGAACTGAGAGTTGAGCATCAGACAGACTTGACTTTGAATTATGGCTGTTCTCAGCTATGTGAACTTGAATAGTTTACTTAACATCTCAAGATGTATTGTGTGATCAATGATCTACCTTTCAAAATTTGGGGGAGAGTAAATGAGACAATGTATATAAAATCATTACATATACATTGTATATAATGTCTTATAACATTATAGCTGTAATATTTATTCTCTATTCCTTTGGCTATTTTCTGGTGGCTCCTCTTCTGAGAAGAAAGGGATTGGGCATTCTTACCTGGTATATCCCAACTTGTCCAGTAAACTCCACATGGAACCATATATGTCTCTAACTTTGGAGGAATCGGGACTCAAGTCTGTGTCTCAGTTGTTGACTCCCTTGGCTCACCCATGGCTCACTTCTTATTCCTTTTAGTTTATCTTCCCATGCGTGGTTTCAAGCCTGGCATTATTCCTGTTGAATCTTTTTACATCATTGATCTTATCTTTTGGGTATGATACTGCCCTTTCCACCTCATTTCTTAATTCTCTTTTTAGTTCAGTGACTGTTCACATGCCACATATGAAAATCTCAAATGGACATGGAATGAGGAATTGTGGGAGATCCAGGTTCAACAAGGTTACGGTTAAGACCATCAGGGATCATATGGCAGTTTGGGTCTTGGATATTCCAGAGGGAGTTTGTAAGAAAACTCCTCTATTGGTTAGGATAAACTAAATTATCTGTAGAAACAATCAACAACAAAATCTCAGTATGTTACTAGAAGAAATATTTTTCACTTCTGTTACATATCCAAAATGGGTCATCAGGGGGGCTCTGCTTATCATAGTCACTTAGAGACTCATCTGAGTCTTGGCACAGTCACCAAGTCAGAGGAAGAAAAATGTGGAAGATAGAATACTGGCTCTAAAAGTGTCCACACAAAATGATACACAGCATTTTCACATCCCATGCTCCAGACTAACCACATGGCCGTGCTTAATTTCAGAAAGAATAAGGCAGTGCCTTCTAACTATGTACCTAGAAGGAGAATTGGAATATTTGAGAACATTCCTAATGACTCTCATGTTTTTCCATGATGACTAAGCTTTTGCTTTAAATTCTCAAAATATTAAGACTCACTTTTAAAGCACCTGGGCAATTCCTATTACAAATCCTGAGAATGTTTAATGATTATCTGCTGTGTCTTAGACACCAAGAAAGATAATTCCCCCTACACTATTACCTTGATTGGTCTCTCAATGTGACTCTATTTTTATAACAGATGAATGAACAGCCAAAAGCCCCCTGGAATCTTGTGGAGTCTCACTTAATTCATGCTAAAGGAGGGATTAAATAGCAATGATTTTTCTTTATCCATGGAGGAGTGATAAAGAAATGTCTTACACTCACTGTGCCACCTTCTACTCTGAAAGGTAGTGGTCTTCCAGTGCTTTAATGTAGTGTAGTTGAGATGCCTCAGCAAACCTTAGATCTGTCCCACCCGTTAGTGGCTGAGCCAAGGTAACAGAAAGATGTGACCCAAAGTCTTCCACATAATCTTTTGCTGACTTGTATTGTAGTCCCATATCAGGAACATATTTCTGGATTGTATTAGCTTTACAGAGTCCTATGGAAGGGAAAAGGACTGAATTGGACATTTGGAATCCAGGATTATCTTCACAACATTTCTATAACCACTTTGGAAAACCTTGGTCTGTTCTGGTCTGTCACCAGAGCCTATGTTCCATGTTCCATCTACATGCCTAGCTCTCCTTCCCAGTACTCGGTGGATTCTGTCACCTAGGGCTCACCCTACCCCCTTGAGTATCTCTACTTCTAAACCCCCATTTCACCATTTGTGTTTGTAAAACTCTGAGCTCCTGTTGAGGCTCTGTCGGGACTCAAAATTCTCTCCTCAGGTTAGAGAGAAATTCCCTGAGTGTCACCTTGTATAGATACCAAGATGAGCTCTCCCAGGTTGCTAATTTTTTTCATTCACTTACAGTTCCTACAGATTTTATTATCATGGTATGAGGCCTGAGGGAGCAAGAACATTTTCCTTTCTATGCAAATATACTTTACACTCATTTGGAGAAGGAGATGAAGGTTACCCAAATGTTGACAGCTGATAATCTTGTCAGTCTGGGCCTTGAGGGATAAGTGTTCCAGACCCTAGTCCCAACAAGGCTCATGTAAATAACAGCCTAAGTATTTATATAGTTGGTTGTCTGCCTCCATCAGGCCCCTCCAAAGTGAGGGACCCTGGGAAGGTTGGATTGATTGCCCCCAGTTGGTGAAACAGTGAATAAATCTCTGAATTTGGAAACTGGATCCAGGGGTCTAAGAACTGGCTCTGCCATTTCTCAGCTACTTGAACTGAATATTTGCCTGTCACATCTCCGTTTCCTCATCTGTCAAATGAGGATGAGATGTGGCTTCCCAAGCTCACTGGGATCTTTGTAAGAAGTAAACAATAGTTATAACTCTTTGCAAGCTCCTAAGGACCTTTCAGATAAAGGTATAGTTGCTAACATGTAACTATCATCTATCTATCTATCTGTCTATCTATCTAACTTTAAGCATATGTGTGTATATATATATATATATAGTCAGAATATGTACATACATATAAATATTTTAACATGTGTGTATTTATGTATGCATGTGTGTATATGTGTATACATGTGTGTATATATGAATATGTATGTATACATGTTCAGTTAATATAAAATTTTAAAATTAGAGGAGACTCTTATAGTGAAATAAAGAAGAATCATTATGCCAAAGGCCTAGTACAGATTGTTAATGAAAAGATCCACTATCTATACCTCTTGAGCTTCCTAGAAGTGAAGGCAAAAAGGAACATGTAGGAGGTTTACAAAGCTCATTTTACTTAATGGAAAAAAGCATACGTATTTTTCATGAATTAGAATTGATCACATATATCCTTACATAAGATGCCCTGAGGAGATGCCAGGCAGCGTGATAAGAACATTTTGGCTCAAACACTCAATTAGTCCCTTCTATATCAATCCTGTGAAGTATGAGGTTAAAATATTATAATTTAATGAAGACATTTGCACTCAAGGATTCTACCTGTTTCTTGTGCTATAAAATGGTATTAATACTATTAAATAAGATTAATGGAATTCCAAGTTTATTTTCCCTCAGCATTTCGATGAATATACTGGCATGGGGTCTTTCTTATTGCATAGATTGACCAGCTATGGGACCTTAGGCAAGTGACTTAAGCTCTCTGAGTATTTTTTTGAAAATTCTGTTGTCCCTAGTACCAACTTTTTGTTAATATCAAATGATAAGATGCATGAAAAAATGCTTATCACAGTTCTTGGTTTGCAATCCACACTCAGTGCCAGCTATCACTATCAAAATATCACAGGTGGCATCCATGGGGCAGAGTGTGGAGACACACTAAGGAAAAGAACAAGAAAAATATATGGGGGTACAGGCTTTTTAAGCCCATTGATCAAATTTGAATAAACTGTGAACACAAATGTAGGAGGAGGGAATTCAGGGAGAAGGAACAAAATCAGTGAAGTTCAGGGTGTCCAGAGAGGCCAGTTGGTACACTGGACACATGAAGGGAAAAGAGAAAATGAGATTTCAAAGGAAGGTTGGGAGAGTTGTACTTCTAGAGAGGCAAGTGGAGAAATGGGGCAATTCTTCTGCACATCTTTCCTTCCTAGAGACTGAATCTTATCCAAGTTTCTTTTTTTACATTGTAACCCTCAACTTTGAAAACCCATATACTAAATTGAAGGGGCTGCAGAGTTGAGGAGGTTGACATGAACCAAACTTACAAGACACTGATGGAAATAGCAAGCGATAATTTTTTTAAAAACTGAATTATGGCAGGGTGCAGTGACTCATACCTGTCATTTCAGCACTTTGGAAGGACTGCTTGAGTCCAGGAGTTCAAGATCAACCTGGGCAGCATAGTGAGACCTTGTCTCTCTAAAAAATTATCTGAGCATGGTGGTTCACTCCTTAACTACTCAGGATTGCCTGAGTTCTGGAGGTTGTGGCTGTGGTGAGCGGTAATCATGCCATTGTACTCCAGTCTGCATGTCAGAGGGAGAGGGAGACCCCAACTCAAAAAAAAAAAGACTAGTTTACTCATCTCCTCCAAAATCATTTGAAAGTCTTTTCTATCTCTGTAAAGAGCCTGGGTTGTCCCAAACACCTCATTTTCTATATCCAATTATCACCAAGTTCTATTTGCTTTACACTCTAGAGTTCTCTCCAGTCCGTACACTTTTCTCATCTGCAGCACTGCCATCTTAGTCCTGGTACCACCATCTCTTGCCTGGACAACCTCAACAGCCTCTTAACTCTTCTTCCCACATCCATGATTTGCTTGCCTCAATCACATTCTCCAATCACAGCAAGTATAAATTGGCACTATACACATTCTCATTTAACACATGAACAGGCAAGACTCTGAAAGGCTATAATTTATTGAAGCACGTTTCAGAAATAAGAGACCGAGCTGGGTTTGAATCCATGTATTTAGTGCCCTGTTTTTTTGCTAGCATTTAGCCCCACAGTGTGGCCTCATAGAAGAATATGGCTGGACTGGAACCAGCAGTTCCTAAAAGATCCCAAGTCTCCATACAAGCATACTTTCTCTTTCTCCCACCAAACATAGCCAATCTCAATCCCCCATTCAATCCTGAAACACCTGCTGGTCCTGCCATTACATCAACAAATAATGAGAGCTGTACTAATAACAATTATCATAATAAATTGGCCTTTGATTACATCTGTCACCTGAGAATTTCAAAGACTTTGCAAACATCAATTAGTAATTACAGCTCAACAGATCTCTTATGGAGAGCAGGAATCATTAAGGTCAGATAAGAGCCGTGCAGGGAGGCATGAAGGACTGCTCTGGCTTAGGTTTGTTTAGACCAGGGGATTTCCAGCTCTTGATAGAAAGTCTAAGTTCTTCTTCTTGAGGCCCAGAGGAACTGCACTTCTGACATTCCAATCAGGGCATGATTTTAACAGCTAATCCATAGCCTCAAAGTCCTGTTGTTGAGAAATGGGAGAAGTACAATGTAGCATTGGAAAGGAACTTATAGATTGTCAAGTTCTCTTCTTTTGAGAGAAAAAGAAACCAAAGTCCAGTGATAGAAAGCAATTTACCCAAGATCAGAGCCATGGCTTAAACCCAGTCTCCCACACTCCCATCAGTATTTGTTTACTCTACAAAAGTGTGCCTTCATTGGTCACACTCTCCTTTGTAAAGAGACATGGATGATGACAATAATAGTCCAACAGTGATTTATTACAGACTTGCTGTGAGTCAGTGGGGAATACACCGATAAATAAGATACAGTCCTTGCTCTCAGGGAGCCAACAATCCAGTGTAGAAGACACTCACGAAAACAAATGTGTACAATAAACTGCATCAAGAACTACTATGGCTGAATGCCTGGTGTGCAGCTCTCAACCTCCAGGTAGAGGGGTTGAGGAGGTGCTTAGGAAAAGCCTTATAGAAAAAGTGACATTTGGACTTCTGGCAAGATGGCAATGGGGTAGTTTGGTCCGTGAGACTCTCCGTGAAAGAGAACACTCATAAAGACTCTTGCTCTCTTCTGGGGGCTGCTCATTGTTGCCAGCTGGCTTTTCACATGCTGCTCTGCCGCCACCTCACCCACAGCCTTCACTGCCTCCGCTGCCGCTGCTGCCATCGCCCCACCCCACCCTGAGGTGACCCACAGTTCCTGGACCTGTGAAGCACCCCCTCCACCAAGCACTACTGCAACTGCCACCTCTGCTGCCACTGCCACGCCCCACCGCTCACCTGGAGTCAGACTGGTGGAGCTCCTCCCACGCACTGTGAAGCAGTGGCTGCCACCACCGCTACCGTTGCCTGCTCCCTCCTGCCCTGGGCAGCCTCCAACCTCTGCCCAGCCCAGCCCAGGCTGAGTAACCCAGGGCTAAGCTGGCTTGCATTGCCTTGCAGTCTCGGGCTCCAGTGGAAAAAGAGATCAGCTGAAGCAGGGAGACCAGCTCCACCCACCTCCACCTCAGTCTATCTCCCTGCTTGGGATCCAAGGTAACAATATCAGAATGGGACGGAGAGAAGCCCCTCCCTCATGCTAGATAGACACAGGCCAGATCTGAGTGGCAGATTTGACAGGCAGCCCAGATCTGAACCACCCTCCACAGCAGGCCAGGGGCAACTGATCCAAACTGAGAACAACTCTTCCAGCCTGCAATGACAGCTAGAAATCAGAGCTGAAAGGACATTGAAAGGAAAAGTCTCAGAGTGTGCTTGGTTCCCTTGTTTTAATTTTTTTTTTTTTTTTGATTCTTTGTTTGACTTACCCTTCTTTTTTTACCTTTTCTCTCTCTTCTTACTGTTATCAATAATGTTTTCATACTTGTTTTGGTTCTGTTAGTTTACTCACTTTATTCTATTCTATTTTATTTCTCTTCCCTTTAGACCTCAAGTTTGTATAGGCAAAAAGTACACCAATAAGGAGGTTGGTTAGTTTGTATGTCTGTATGATTTTATGTTTTAGTTTTTTTGTATGTTTGTTGGTTTGTTGTTGTTGTTGATTTTTTTTTCACTCATATCTGTCTATGTGTCTCTTTTCATTTGTTAGTTGGTATGTTTATCTGTTTTCCCACTTACTCTTTCCTCTCTCCACCTCCCTCTTCCCCCTACTCCCTGTTCCATTCTTTTCCCTCTTTTTTTTGTACCTCATTTTGCTTTCAGAAAGTAAACCTATAACCACACTGCATGGACAGATTGCAAGGCAGTGGGACTTGGGTTCCATATTATCCACACACATGTCAATGGATAATGGGATCTGCAGATAGATTTTGAATCACAGCTCCCCCCTCAATTAAATCTCAAAACTGCAAAAAGGATCGCCATCAACCTACAGTCCAGCTCCAGAATTGAACAAAGTCAGAGGATATACATAAGGAAGAACAGGAGATTGAACAACAGAAGTAAAAGCAACCCCTCCATCCCTGAACAACAGAATTAAAGAAGATGGGGGGGGAGGACAAAAAAAAGGAAAAAGTGGGGAGAAAACCCTACACAAATGAAGAAAAACCAAAAGAATATAGGTCTCACACAGACCCCTGGGAGGTCAGACACTGAGAAAACAGACATCAAATCGCAAACAATGAAGAGCCCCCAGAATGAATGGTCACATATGACAAACCCAAACCTTCAGACATTAATAGAGAGAATAAAAAGAATTGAGGAGAGACAAGAGGAAAATAGGAAGGAGCTGATAACTGAAATAACAACAATAAAGAATACTGTGATTGAAATAAATAACAAACTAATAAGCATGGAAAGCAGAATTAGCTAAGCAAAAGAAAGAATCTCAGCACTTGAAGACCAAAATACAGAGCTAACCCAAACTGTCAAAAATATAGAAAAGAGGCTTAAAGAGACAGAACAAAACTTTCAAGAGATGAACGGTTACTTCAAGAAACCGAACCTAAGAGTAATCAGACTTCCTGAGGCAGAAAGAGAGACAGAGACTACCCTGGAACAAACATTCCATGAAATTATTCAAGAAAACTTCTCTCATCTCATCAGTGATGCAAAAATTCAAACACAAGAGATTCAGAGAACGCCTGCAAGACAACAAATGAGAAGACCAACTCCCAGACACATAATAATTTGCCTAAACAAAGTAGTTATAAAAGAAAAAAATCCTAAGGGCAACAAGAGAAGAAGGTCAGACTACCTACCAGGGAAGACCAATTAGAATAGCAGCAGATTTATCTACAGAAACCCTTCAGGCTAGAAGAGCTTGGAGCCCAATCTTCAAAGTTCTCAAAGATAAGCAAATTCAACCAAGAATAACCTACCCAGCCAAACTAAGCTTCATCAGTGAGGGAGAATTAAAATCTTTCCCAGACATCTAATCTCTAAGAACTTATGCTGCCTCCAGACCACCACTACAAGAAACACTTAAGAAAGTATTAAACACAGAAGACAAGGAAAAAAGAATGACAATGTTCATCACAAGAGTACAGGGAAAAGATGGAAAACACACATGAATCAACCCAAAAACCAAAGGAAAGACAACAAATAAACAGGAACAACAACAACTCTATAAGAACCTCATGACAATGATAAGCCCCCACATTTCAATAATTAGCCTGAATGTGAATGGTCTAAATAATCCACTGAAAAGGCACAGAATGATGGACTGGATAAGAAACCATGACCCAGTTAAAAACTGCATCCAGGAGACTCATCTCACTACAAGGGGCGCACACAGACTCAAAGTTAAAGGATGGAAAATGAATTTCCATGCAAATGAATCACAAAAAAAGGCAAGAGTTGCAATCTTAATATCAGACAAAACAACCTTTAAGTTATCAAAATTTAAAAAGATGCAAAACGACACTACATAATAATAAAAGGTTCAATCCATCAACAAGAAATATCCACCATAAACATATATGCACCAAACACAGGAGCACCAGCACTTATAAAAACAACTACTAAATAAACGAAAAACAGATATTGACTCTAATACTATTATAGCAGGGGACTTAAATACCCCACTGACAGTCCTAGATAGATCATCGAGGCAAAAAATCAACAAGGAGATCCAGAACCTAAACTTGATACTTGATTGAATGGACTTAGTGGATACATACAGATTCCACCCAACAACCACAGAATATACATTCTACTCATCACCACATGGATCATACTCCAAGATCGATCACATCCTTGGCAATAAATCAAGCACAAGCAAATTCCATAAGGTTGAAATCTTGCCATGCACATTCTCAGGCCACAGTGGAATAAAAATAAATATCAAAACCAACAACATTTCCCCAAAGCCCACGAAGACATGGACACTAAACAGCATGATGCTGAACAATGACTGGGTCAACACTGAAATCAAAGAAGAAATTGAAAGATTCCTGGAAACAAATGAAAATGAAGAAACAACTTATTAAAACCTCTGGGATGCCATGAAATCAGTTTTAAGAGGGAAAGTTATATCTCTATGAGCACGTATCAAGAAAACGGAAAGATCACAAGTGGAGAGCCTAACAAATCACCCAAGGGAGCTAGAAAGAGAAGACCACCAAAACCCCAACTTTAGCAGAAGAATTTAAATCACACAAAAAAGAGCCCAAATATGGGACATAGAGGACAAAAATATCTTAGAAAGATCAGCAAAACAAAAAGCTGGTTCTTTGAAAGAATTAACAAGATTGATAGGCCCCTAGCCAGAATGACCAAGAAAAAAATTGAAAAAGCCCAAATAAAAACAATCAGAAATAAAAAAGATCAAATCAAACTGACCCTGAAGAAATACAAAAGATTATCAGAGATTACTATGTACACCTGTATGGAAACAAACTTGATAACCTAGATGAAATGGAGGACTTCCTGACATCACACAACCTCCCCAGGTTAAAACAAGAAGACATTGAGACACTTAATAGACCAATAATAACCCAGGAAATTGACTCTGTCATACGAAAACTACTTACAAAAAAAAAAAAAAAAATCCCTGGACCAGATGGCTTTCCAGCCAAATTCTACAAAACGTATAAGAAGGAGCTGATACCAATCCTATTGAAAGTATTCCAGGCAATTGAGAAAGAGGGAATTCTCCCCAAATCATTTTGCAAAGCTAACATTATACTGATAATCAAACCAAACAAAGATCCAACAAAGAAAGGGAACTACAGGTCAATATCCCTTATGAACATAGATGCAAAAATCCTCAACAAAATTCTAGCAAATTGGATCCAAAAGCACATTTCAAATATCATCCACCATGACCAAGTAGGCTTCATTCCCAGGATGCAGGGCTGGCTCAACATTCACAAGATCGTAAATGTCATTAAATACTATCAACAGATGTAAAAGCAAGAACCACATGATTATCTCATTAGATGCAGAAAAAACTTTTGATATAATCCAGCATCCCTTCTTGATAAAAACCCTCAAACACCTAGGTATAGAAGGAACATACCTCAAAATAGTAAGTGCCATCTATGACAAACCTACAGCTAACATATTGCCAAATGGACAGTAACTAGTATCATTTCCCCTAAAATCTGGAATAAGACAAGGCTGCCCACTCTCACCCCTCTTGTTCAATATTGTGTTGGGATGTCCTAGCTCAGGCAATTAGACAAGATAAGGAAATCAGGGATATCCAAATAGGAAAAAAGGAAGTCAAGTTATCCCTCTTTGCTGATGATATGATCTTATACCTTGAAAATCCAAGAGAATCTGTCAAAAACCTCTTGCACTGATAAAGGACTTTGGGAAATGTGCAAAAGACAGTTGCATTCCTTTACACCAGCAACAAGCAGGCAGAGAACCAAATAAAAAGCACAATCCCATTCACAATACCCACCAAAAAAATGAAATACCTCGGCATCTTCCTAACCAGAGAAGTGAAAGATCTTTACAATGAAGTAACAAAACACTGCTTAAAGAAATCCAAGGAGACACAAACAAATGGAAAAGTATTCCATGCTCATGGATAGGAAGAATCAACATTGTTAAGATGTCCATCCTACCAAAGGCAATCTACAGATTTAACACAATACCCATTAAGCTACCAACATCATTCTTCTCAGAGCTGGAAATGACAATACAGAAATTCAGATGGAAACATAAATGACTACGAATAGCTAAAACAATCCTTAGCAAAAGAAACAAAGCAGGAGGTATCACACTTCTAGACTTCAAACTTTACTATAAGGCTAGAGTAATCAAAACAGCCTGGTATTGGTACAAGAACAGGCAAATAGACCAATGGAACAGGATAGAGATTCCGAAAGCAAAGCCTCAATTCCCCAGCCAACTCATCTTTGACAAAACCTCCAACAACAACCATTGGGAGAGAAGAACCTATTCAGTAAATGGTGCTGGGAAAACTGGCTGACCACATGCAGAAGATTGAAACAGGACCCCTACCTATCATCATACACAAAAAATTAACTCTAAATGTATCAAAGTCCTGAATGTAAAACCTCAAACTATAGGAATCTTAGAAAATGCAGGATATACCCTTATGAAAATTGGAACTGGGAACCAATTGCTATTCAGAACCCTAAAGGCTAATACCTTAAGAAATAAAATAGACAAGTGGGACCTCATCAAAGTAACAAGCTTCTGCAAAGCAAAAGAAACATCAAGTGAGCAGAAAGACAGCCAACAGAATGGGAAAATATATTTGCCAACTGTTTATCCGACAAAGGCCTAACATCTAGGATCTACAAGGAACTCAAATGCGCCGAAAGGAAAAAAAAAACCCTTTAAAAAGTGGGCAAAAGACATGAATAGACACTTCTCAAAAGAAGATACATGGGAAGCCAACAGACACATGAAAAAGTGCTCAGCCTCACTCATCATCAGAGAAATGCAAACCAAAACCACACTGAGATACCACCTAACCCCTTTAAGACTGGCCATCATTAATAAAACAAACAACAACAGATGCTGGCGAGAATGTGGAGAAAATGGAATGCTTCTACACTGCTGGTGGGAATGCAAACTGGTGCAGCCTGTTTGAAAGACAGTGTAATGATTCCTGAAAGAACTAGAAATTGACCTTTCGTATGACCCAGCAATTCCCCTATAGGGAATATACCTGGAGGAACTCAAATCATTCTACCAAAAATGTACCTGCACATGTATGTTTGTTGCAGCTCTATTCACAATAGCAAAAACATAGTACCAACCATACTGCCCATTGAACTTGGACTGGATAAAAAAAAATGTGGTACATATACACAATGGAATGTTATGCAGCCATAAAGAAGGACAAATATATGGACTTTGCAGCAACTTGGATGGATTTGGAGTTGATTATATTCAGTGATTTATCACAGAAACAAAGAACAGATTTCCATATGTTCTCACTCATAAACGGACCTTGAACAATTATAATGCTATAAGAAAGCAATTGACAGTAGTGGGAAACTGTGAGGAGAGGGGAAATAGGATTGGCAGTTGAGGGAAACTGCTAGGGGAGGGAGGGGCATACCTCAGCCACAAGGGTACCTGCATGATCAATGTTTGTATACCTAACCCTGAAATGTACCCTACATGTTTATAATAAAAATTAAAAATAAAAAATTTAAAAAAATAAAAAGTGACATTTGAGTTGAACATTGAAAGCTAAGTGGATATTTTCCAGGCAGAGGAGAGGATGTATCTTACAAAGGCAGCACGTGGGCAGAAGCCCAAATGCTGGGATTTGTGGATACATTTGGGGAGATTTTGGGGGGTTGGTTCTGGGATAGAAGACAGGACCAGAGAGAGACAGAAACCAGATAATGGGAGCCCTTGTATGCCATGCTACAAAGCTTGACATTTATTCTGTTGAAACAAGAACAATTTAAAAATGACCTTGCCAATAATCCCAATGTCAATTTATTACAATCATAAAGTCAAACATGTACATTTGCATCTTTCTGGCACTTGCACACACAAAATTTTTTCACCCTACTTAGATGTGCAGAGAGTATTGCTCCCACTCTACAGATGACAACACTGAATCAGAAGATTTAAGGAACTTATACCCAAGGTCATCACCCAATGAGAAGCATCTCTAGATTTGAATGTCTAACTTCATTATTTATGGCATATTCAATATGTGCCAGGCACTATTGAAAGGGGCAGGAAAGTCTCCTGGTTTCATAGTCTGTACCTTCTAGAGGGAAGCATGGAAAGTGATAATCAGTAAATAGGTAAATAAATAGTTTCATAGAGTGATGCATGAGAATTAAAGAGTGATGTGACACAAGCACCCAGAGAATGTGGCAATTAAGAGGAATCATCGGGGAAGGAATCTTTGAGGAAGTCACGTGGAACAGGACTTAAATGATGAGAAGATGAATTTCTCAAGACATTCCAGGCAGAGGGAACAGCACACATAAAGGCCCTGAGGACAAAAGAGGTTCAGCATATTTGGGGATCAGCTTGATCAATGTGCTGGAGGCAAGGAGTGGTAAGAAGCTAGTCAGGACAGTGTCTGCTTGGGCAAGGCAATGAGGGCCAAAGGGAGGATCTGGGATTTTCTTTTTAAGAGACAGGGTCTGGCAATGTTGCACAGGCTGGTCTCGAACTCCTAGCCTTAAGCAATCCTCCCACCAAGGCCTCCCAGAGTGCTGGAATTACAGGTGTAAACCTCTATGCCCAACCAGAGGCTGAAATTTTATCTTCAGTTCACTGGGAATCCACCAGCAAGTTTTAAACAGGGATTGGTGGGTAATTAAAAGATTATTCTGACTAAAGAGAGGAGATTATTAGTTGCAGGAGTCCAGAAAGGCTGCAGGTAAAAGAGCCAGGAAGCTATTACAGTCATTCAGGCAAGAGGTGAGATCAGTTTGGGCTATGATTATAACAATAGGGAACCAAGAGAATGCGATGAATTCAGGATATGTAAAAATATACATTGTCCTCACCTTTAAATAATGTGTTATAATGAAGTGTTTCACACATATACAAAAGGAAAAAGGGTGATAGAGTGATCTCTATATAGTCATCACTCAGCTTCAGCAGTGATAACCCATGGTCAATCTTGTTTTTATTACAATTCATTCTCTATATGCCACCAAATATCTTTAACTTCTTGGTTCAAGGTAACTTAAAACTCACAGAGAAGTTTTTATTTGTTTGTTTGTTTGTTTGTTTTGAGTCAGAGTCTCACTCTGTCGCCCAGGCTGGGCATGCTTATGGTCACCACAGCCGCGACCTACTGGACTCAGGTGATCCTTCTGCCTCAGCCTTCCAAGTAGCTGGAGCCACAGGCATGTGTCACCATCCCGGCTAATTTTTTGATTGATTGTAGAGACGAGGTCTCACCATGTTGCTCAGGCTGGCCTCGAATCCCTGAGTTCAGACAATCCTCTCACCTCCACCTCCCAAACTGCTGGGATTATAGGCTTGAGCCACCACGCCCAACTGAGAAGCTTCAAGAACGTCCATAAAGTCTCTGCTCAGACTCCCTAATTGCTAATAGTTTGCCACAGTTGCTTTACCGTTCTGTTTTCTCCTTTTCCTTTTCCTTATCTCTTTCTCTTCTTCCCCTCTCTATCTAACTATAAATCAACTGATCCATCACTCCTTTATTCCCAAATGCTTTAATGTGCATTTCCAATATAGCCACAATACAATTACCAGGAAATTGATGTTGATGTAATACTGCTAACCCCAGTGTTGCTAATTGTTTCAATTATATCCTTTATAGTAAAAGTTTTTTTTAAAATTTATGGCCAAGGATCACTTATTTCAGTTAGTTGTCATGTCTCTTTAGATTTCTTATATCTCAGTCTGTCCTTGGTTTTTATGCTCTTGACTCTTCTGAAAATTACAGGCCACTTATTTTGTAGAATGTCCCTCAAGTTGGGTTTATGTGAGGTTTCCTTACAATTAGAATCAGATTATGCACTTTTGTCAGGAATACCACAAAAGCTATGTTGAGTTTTTCTCAATGTGTCATATCAGGAGGCACATGATATCAGTTATCTGCATTACTGGTGATGTTAACTTTGACTACTTAAAGCATTGTCCACCAATATTTTCTCTACTATAAAGTTATGATTTCTTTGTAATGTGTATTTTGTACAGAGATATTTCTAGGCCATGTAAACATCTTGTTCTTCATGAAACTTTCATCCCTTAGTTTTACCATTTGCTGAAAATTTTTGTCTAATATTACAAGGATGTTTGTCAAGTGATGATTTCAAAATCCCATCATTCATTCTACATTTATTAGTTGAAATCTATTGTGTGGACAAGTTCTCCTTTCTCCCATATTTTCAGTATATTCATCTATTTATATTAATAAGATTTATAGATTCTTATTTTATTCAGTAGGTTATAATTCAATACCATTATTTACTTTCATGCTCAAATTGTCCCAGATTTAGCTAGTGGTTTAGCTTTAAGATAGTTCCTTTTTCCTGATGACATGTCTTCATCAGTTCTTGAAAACTTAATTTCTGCCGGGCTCGGTGGCTCAGCCTGTAATCCCAGCGCTTTGGGAGGCTGAGGTGAGTGCATTTCCTGGGTCCGCGAGTTTGAGACCCACCTGGGCAACTTGGCGAGACCTCATCTCTACAATAAATCAAAAACAAAATCAGCCAGGCAGGGTAGCGGGTGCCTGTAGTTCCAGCTACTTGGAAGACTGAGTCGGGAGGATCGCTGGAGCCCAGCAGGTCGAGGCTGCGGTGGCCAGGAGCGTGCCACTGCACTCCAGCCTGGGTGACAGAGTGAGACTCCAACTCAAAAAAAAAAAAAAAAGAAAAAGAAAACTTAATTTCTTTCCAACACTGTATCTTAGGCTTTCTCTGTCCCAACTCTGGTTTCCTTCAACGGGGAATGGTACCTAGCAACGCAAATCTGAGAACTAGTGGGCATCATTGCTAGTGAGCACCACTGATTCTAGGCTCTCAAAGTATAGATAAACATAAGACATACATATATTCATATTTTTCATCTATCTTCCATCTGTCTGTCTATCTATCTATCTATCTATCTATCTATCTATCTATCTATCTATCTCTCTATCTATCCATCCACCTGTCTAGAAAAACCAATAATAATTATACCCAATCTTAGTTCAACACCACAGGATTTATTCCAGCCTTCACTCTTCTCATATTTGTAATTCTCTTCTTTGACAATGAGAAGCTTAGCATTCATTATTCTTTATATTTATTTATTTGTTTACCATAGAATACCCAGGAAGTATTTTCAGAAATAGAAATAAATAAAAAAATAAAAAGAAATACTAAACTATACCACTTTATGAAACAAACTCACTAACTAGGGTTTAATATACACTTAAAGTTCTTTCTATCTCCAGTTTAAGTATGTACAAAATATCGGGTTCAAAACTTACTTGGTTTATTTCTTTTTCTTTTGCCAAGTTATGGTTGTGTATTTATTGGAAATAAATATAGGTTTATTTGTTTCTCTTTGTTTCTAATTTTAGGTTCACTTTCCCCATTCTTATAGATTTTCTGAATATGTAAAACATTATATAACACGATTCCAAAAGTCTAGCTGTACAAAAAACGTGCATGTAGAAAAGGACTTACAACTTCTTTTGCATTGTTTCCATCATCTCTTGTGAGAAGTCAATGTGATTAATTTAGTGTAAATTTTTGCCAAAAAATTAAGTATTTAGTATTTTTAAATTTTTTCCCCTTTTATTTCCCCTTCACCTTATAGAAAAGGTAACATACTATAGATGTCTGGGTATCACTTTACATTAGTTTGTTGAGATCTTCCTTATTTATTTATTTTTTTTACAGTTACATAGCACTCTATTATGTGGTTATATCTTAGTTTATTCAGTCAGTCTCATGTGTGGACATATATGCTGTTTCCAATATTTTTGAGTTGCAAATGCTGCAGTAAAGGAACTTGTGCATACATATTTGTATATTGCTGGCCATATGTCTTCAAGGTAAGTTCCTAGAAGAGAGATTGTGGAGTCAAAAGGTGAACTACTACATAGTTTTACTAGATGTTGCTAAGTTCCTTTCCATAAAGGTGGAACCAATTTGAATTTCCTCCTGCAATGTGCAGACTATCTGTTTCTCCACAGCCTCACAAATAGTTTATGTGGTCTAATTTTAATTTGTGTCAAACTTATATATAAGAATCTATATCTCAATATATCTTCATTTTCTTTTCACTTATAAGTGAAATTGGTATCTTTTCTTATATTTGAGTGAGTTTTTATATCATTTTTGAATAACCCATTAATGTATTTTGCCCAATTCTTAGTTTTTTTCCCCTTTTTTCATCAATTCTTGAGTTATTTATATGGCTGGGTGCGGTGGCTCATGCCTGTGATCCCAGCACTTTGGGAGGCCTAGGCGAGAGGATTGCCTGAGCCCAGGGGTTTGAGACCAACCTGGGTAACATAGCGAGACCTCATCTCTACAATCAATCAAAAAATTAGCCGGGCATGGTGGTGCACACCTGTGGTTCCAGCTACTTGGAAGGCTGAGGCGGAAGAATCACCTGAGCCCAGCAAGTCGAGGCTGCGGTGGTCCAGAGAGTGCCACTGCACTCCAGCCTAGGCAACCGAGTGAAACTGCAACTCAAAAAAAAAAAAAGTTATTTATATACCAAAGATATCAATACTTCATCTATGATATATGTTGCAGTTTTCCCCAGTTTGTTAATCATCTTTTGACTTTGCTTATAATGTTTTTGCCACATCTAATAAAATGTTGTCAAATGTATCATTTTTAAAATTGCATTTAAACTTTGAGTCATAGTTAAAGGACTTTTTTTTTTACACCCAGGTTGTAAAGGAGTTTACCCATGTTTGCTTCTATGTCTTGTATAGTTTAATTTTTTAAAATTTAGATTCCTGATGTGTGGTGTTTATTTTTGTAGAAGGTGTAAAGTATGGATCTAATTTTATCTGTTTTCCCAACTGTCTCTCTAGTTGTCCTAGCAACATTATTAAAAAGTCATCTTTGCCCTGGTAATTTGAGCGGCCACTTTTCACATATTTTAAATCTCCATGTTCTTAGGTCTTTTTTCTGAACTTTGTATTCTATCCCACCAGCCTGTTTGCCTATTAATGCACAGGCACTACACTGATATAAGTAGGGACTCTATGCTCTAATATCTGATAGGGAAAATTTCCCTGTCTAGATTTCTTTTTGCCGTGATTTCTTAGCTCTTCTTGCATATTCATCTTTTCATATAAATTTTAGTGTCCATTTGTCCACCTCTATAACAAATCTACTAGTAATTTTACTGGCATAAGCATTGAATGTGTACATTAATTAGGGCAAACTGACATCTTTAAGATGTTAAATTATCTTATCTGAGACAAAGGATGTGTTTCTACTTGTTCAAGTCTACTTTTGTGTCTTTCAGGTCAGGGGGTGCTGTAAAGTTTTCTTCCTACAAATCTTGTTGTTATTACCAAGTATTTAATTTCTGTTATATTATGGGGTTTTGCTACCATTATGTCCTCTAATTACTGGTTTTATATATTGCTGCTATTGATTTTATATGTAAGTTATTGTATTTTAGAGGGCATAGATGTTCATGCCTATTATATTCTCTGTTAACCTTGGGTTTTACCATTAAAAAGTATCCTTTGGTATATTTATGCTTGTTCAGTTGAATATTTATTTGATTCAGATCATTACTACTGCCGTATTATTTTTTATTTTTATTATTTATTTATTTATTTATTTATTTATTTTTGAGCTGGAGACTCACTTTGTAGCACAGACTGGAGTGCACTGGCATGCTCCCGGCCACTGCAGCCTCAGCCTACTGGGCTATGGCGATTCTTCCGCCTCAGCCTTCCAAGTAACTGGATCTACAGACATGCACTGCCACATCCAGCAATTTTTTTTTTTAATTGCAGAGACGAGGTCTCACCACGTTGCCCAGGTGGGTGTCGAACCCGCAGGCTCAGGCAATCCACTCACCTTGGTCTCCCAAAGTGCTGGGATTACAGGCTGAGCCACCGAGCCTGGCCTTTTATTTGTTTTTTATAGTGTTTCCTATGCCTTTCTTTTTTGCCTTTCTTAATAATGTTGTTTTGAGTGTGATCTTTATATACAAAAGGCAGTTGGGTCTTGCTTTGTGAGCCAAATTGAAGTCTTTTTAATTTAACTACACAAGTTAAACTCATTCACGTTGTTGATATGATTGATTTATTAGGACTTAATTCTGTCGTATATTTTAGTCATAATTTACTATATTAATTTTGTCGTATTTTTTGCTGTCCTTTCTTTACTCTTTTATTTTAAAATTCCATTACTTAGTTAGGAAAGTTTATACTTTTTTCTATTATTCATAATCCCATATTTTCTTGTTTAATCTGTTGCTATCTCTTTTGTTGGGGTTTTATGGTGTCTGTCAACTTCCACATATTGTCTATACAACAATGAATTACCTTGTACTCCTTTCTCTTTCTCCATTTATTCTCATTTTTAGTTTCATTTTTCCTACATCATCAGAAAATACATTTATATATTCTGCTTTCAGCCATGTTTCTACCTTCTTTTAGCCTTAGATTTACAATTAAATATATTAAATTCTTATCATCAGTTTTTTGTTGAAGTTTCCTTAGTAATATTTTTGTTAGATGAAGTTTTTCCTCAGTAGATTTCCCAAGAAAAACTCATGAGGACGGTATTCCCTGTGTTTTTAAATGTTCAAAGTTATTTTTCTATAGCTTTGCTATTTGAAAAACACATGACTAGTTATAAAATCTATTCAATTTTTTGTCTCTCTTCTCAGATATTCCAACTATACATAGGTTGGATTTTCTTTGTCTTACCTTCAGACCAATTTTTCACTAACTTGCTATTTTATTTGTATTTCATTTTTGTTGTCTTTGTTGAGTTTCTCTCTTTAATGCTCCTTACTAAATTGCTTCTTCGAGTATCTGATAATTTAATCTTCATTTCTGAGGTGATTTTTGTGGGGTTTTTTTATTTCTTTTATATCTCTCCTGGGTTAAAAATCAGTTCTCTTTTTATTTTTTCTGATTTTTTGTATTTGTCGGCTTTTAACTTGTTCTCTTCTAAATCAAAGTTGTTTGAGGACATTTAATTCAGTTTGGAGTACTGTGCTACTTCTGTTTCATAATTGTTTTCTTGGTGGGGGGTAGATTTTCACCATTTGTGATGTTTTAATTTAAATTTTCTGTTTTCTTTATGTAGTAGCTCTATTGGGTTTATTTGGTTTTTTAAAAACTTTACAGATTTAAGCCTTCCAAAGTTCCCAGTTCAGATACACTCTTTTCTGACAAGGCAGTAAAGTTTTTCTGTGTGCCATGTGGTATGGGTGTGGGTTCTGACTTTTTGTTCTTCTTGTTTTCTTTCTTGTATTTCTTCCTAAAATCCCCTCTTTGCTTCTTTTTTCTTCTCTATCTAATCTTTCAGGGGCACTTCTAATCATCTGAAGGTACTCCTCCCTTCTTTTCACCCAATTTTCGTAAGTGATACCTATAGAAGACTGCCCTCTTGAATCATGTGTCATCTCAAGTCCTTTACTAGTATTTTCAGTTCTGGTCTACTAGGAATCATTTTCAGCATTTTCACATGCAGTGTGGGCTTTGTCATTCTGGGAATTGTTTTAGATAAACCACATATCCTCAGCTAGTTTACCTCTTCTCTTCTCCAAATTGCTTTTCCATATAGTGCTTGCTGTCCACAAAGACTTGTGTTGAGTCTTAGAATACTTCACTGTGTTTGATTCTTATTTTTCTATCAACAGGGACTATGATTCTATGAAACTCCTTTGTACATTAATTATGCTAAGGTAGTAGATTTTGTGTAATTTTATTTTTTTCTTGTTTTGTTTTTGAAAGAGAAGTTATGAAGATTTGGTGTTGGTTACCAATTTCTTTAACTACTGAAATTCAACAGGAATTGGTGGTTGATTGGTGGTGAAAGGTACTGAATCTAGAAGAATCAGTGATGACTTCTAGGTTTTTTACATAAAAAAATTAAATAGATGATGGTGGCATTTAATTAAATGAGAAAACTAGTGGTGGATAAGGCATGAAGTTAAAATGAGAGAGGAAACTTAATTCTTTTGGAGGTTTGTATATTTGACTGTGAATATTTCTAGTAGGCAGGTGGATAGATGAGCCTAGATATCAGGAATACCAGTGCTAGATAAGTACATTGGGAGTAATGAGAACATTATTCACGGCCCTGTAGGCTGATGGTATGCTCCTAGTGAGAAACTTAGGATACAAATGATGAAAGAGAATATAAAACCAAACCCCAGGCTACTCCAATGTGTTGAGGTCAAGCAAAGGATCAATACCTAAGCCAAAAAAAACTTTTTTTAATTTAAAAAAAAAAGAGCATAAAATGAAGTAGGAGAACAACCTAAAAAGTAGAAAGACCCCAAATCCAAGAGGAGAAAACAGGTCACAAAGGGAGTGATCATTTACAACTAATCTTGATGAGAGATTAAGAAATATAGAACATGTTGTATATATACACCATGGAATACTATGCAGTCATGAAAAAGAATGAAATCATATCCTTTGTAGTAATATGTGTGGAGCTAGAGATCATAATCCTAAATGAACTGACTCAGAAACAGAAAACCAAAAGCTGCATGTTATCACTTATATGCAGGAGCTTAATGGCCACAAAGATGGAAATAATAGACACTAGGGACACCAATAAGGAGGAAGGCATGGAGAGGCATTAGAGTTTGGAAATTACCTATGGGTAATAATATTCACTCTCTGGAGAATGAGCACCTGAGACCAAATCCCCATCACTATAAAATATGTCCATGTAACAAACATACACGTATGCCCCCGAATCTAAAATAAAAATGGAAAAATAAAGAAAGATGGATTTGGAACAGTGACTACAAGAGTTGACAACATGAAAGTCTTTGTTGATTTTGATGAAAGCAATCTGATTGAAAGGAGCTCCAGAGTTGATTAGGCAATGGAGTCAGCATCTAGAGAAAGAACACTTAATAGAAAGATTTTCAGAGTTTGGGTTTTTTAATGAATAGACTTGCATGTTACTTGGGAGATTTATTTCTTAAAGTATGTCTCAGCACACTGGCTACTGCCTGAAATGGAACCTAATGTCTTCCAGGAAGATCTTATAAGGTTGGTGGTGAATACTTGTCCAACTAGAAGAGTATATAACCAACAGCCCAGCTACTCGGCAGCCTGAGACTGCACCTTGCCTATCCTTGTTGATGACCGAGGGACTGCAGAATTCAGCATATATGCTTGTTAATGAGCTAGAGCTCAAATGCCACTGTGCCTCTGTTACCCCTTAGAAGGTGTTCCTAATGCATTGTCCTCAATGAATGAGCCTACCACATTACCAAGTTCTAATAGTTTTGGGTTGCTCAAAGTTTCCAGAACCTTTCTGCTTCCCTTTTCGGTCATTGATTTTCTAATTGCTCTGGGTTTTGTGTCAAGTCAAAACAGAATTTCTTTATATCACAACCCACTTAGCCTGTTTTCCAAAATAAAGCTGTGCTCCATTGTCTTTGTGGGTCTGCATGCAACCCAAGAAATAGAGCATCTGACCTCAGTGCCAAAGGGCTGTTTGCTTACAGATACCTTAGACAAGAATGCCACTTGCTTAAGGGTTAATTTTTATTTTAGCTTGACTTGCTATTGGTATAACTTTGAGAAATGTTATTTAATTTTGCCTTATGATTTTAAAAAATGAGTATTGTGGAATTCACCTCACAGCCTTGTTATAAGGATAAAGAGATAAATAATTTACAAGAGGATGCTCTTCTTTTTAAAAATTTTTTCTTAGCGCTTCTTTCAGGGATTGGAGTACAAGTGGATGAGTCCCACTGAGGTCAAACAACAGTTTAGGGTTCAGTGCAATGGAAGAAAGTCAAGGAAAATCGTCTTGCAGAAAGGCTAGACTGAGGACTCAATGGTGTCAATACCAGAAGCCCAGACTGATCCATAAGTGTGGAGTGAAGCGGGGTGGAGGGAGAACCCTAAAGTCAATTGGAGCCAAAATGTGCTTTCCAATGTTGTCTGAGGTTTGGGGAAGTATCATTGCAGCTACCCTCCTCATCCAAACCACCACCATCTCTTAGCCAGACCCAACACGCTCTTCCCACCAACTAGTCTGTCTTACACCCTAAATCCTATTTTCTGCACAACACTTCTACATTTTAAAAGTGTAGGTCTGAAATCAAATTCTTTCTACTTAAGTATATCTTTGATGGCTTCCTGTTGTCCTTAAAATATAGACCAAAACTCTAAAGTCTAAAAGGTTCTACCAAGCTTGTCTCTAGTTTCATTTCACATCATACCCCCAAATAATTCACTATGATTATAGCCATACTAGAATTCTTTATGTCTTCCACTGTACCATGCATTTTCCCACTTCTGAGCCTTTGCACATCTGTTCTGACTCTGGGACGATCTTTCTGACACTTCATATGTCTAACTTATCTTTTAAGTGTCAGGTTAAATGGTCCTTTTCAAAGCAGTAGACCATCTCCCTTCCCACTCACATCTCATGTCATCTTCTTTACACATACATAGCACCTAGCACTTCTCCCTTGTAGTGGTTATTGCAATCTGTAATTAGATATTTATTTGCAAGAATTGTTGTCTAATGTTTGTCTCCCCCATGTCTACTTTGGCCATGCTTATAACCCCAGTATTAGCACAATGCCTGACACATAGTGATTAGTCAATAAATATTTGTTGACCAGTTGACTGAATGAATAAATAAAGAATTAAGTAGGCTATCAGGATCCCAACCCAGTCTTAGAGAAAACTTAACATATAAGCCAAAGTAACTGTGAAAACTATGGAAAGACTCTGGGGTCAGGGTTAAATCTCATCATATTATCGAAAGTTCAGTCGTAGAAGACAATGGCATACATTAGGGTCACTGGAAAAACTATTTGAAAATTATGGGTCAGGGCTAAACTCCTATCCTGTTAAAAGAGGAATCTAATGGAGCACTAGAATAAGAATTGCATGTATTACCTAAGAGTCTAGGGCTTCTTGACCAGGTTGGCAGTTAAAGGTAACCTAAGTCCTTTTGAATGATAAACAGCAGCTACTAAAACCCTTGAGGCTCTGGACACTTATACTATGAACTTCTCAACTGGACAGGCATCCTATAATTTCAGTAAATAATTGAGGATGGGTGGATGGATGGATGGATGGATGGATTGTTGGCTAAGTCAAACTTAACCAAGTCTAAAAATGGAGAGTATAAATAATTGGGTGTGAAACATTTTGAGATATAAGGAAATGGCTTACCAAAAAGAAAGTAACCTATTTTCATGGAGTAAGGTATTATGAAGTGGTATTAAGAAGATAGAATACTGAAAGAGCAGGAATATTGCCAGCAGCTGAAGCCAGACTCAGTCTTCAAGGACTTTCAACAATGTTAGAATGGCCTGCACACTCTACCAAAGTGGACTTTTCTATCCCACTCCCTGTCATTTGTTTGATGAAGAAATTGAGCCAAAGAGAGGTGAACAATATTGCACAGTACTGGCAGATTCTTGAGTAGAAGACGATCTCAACAGAACCATAACAGTAAGGACATTGTGTTCTACTCCAAAGTGATACCTACCTATGTGCAGATTTTAGTCTGGAGTGGGAAGTGGAATGTGAGTGAGATTAGCATCATGAGGAAATTAAATTGTATTATACTGTCCTAGCATATATTACAGACCTAGAATTAGGATATAGTAGAGATAGAACAGAAAATACATACTTTTTTTTTTTTGTCCTTTCCTTAAAGCCTTGTACAATCTGAGTACAAAGAAAGTACCCATTTCCTGTTTGTTGAACTAGCTGGAAACTTTGGACATTGGCACACTGGCCAGAACTCTCCTATTATAGAAACCAGAGTGTCCAGTTTATTCCTGATTTGCTTTCTGGCAATCTAATCACTCAAAAGGTCGAGTGAGTGACTCGGGGCTTTGTTATTCTGTACCTAATTCTAACCAACAGAGACAAATTGGTTATGGAATTAAAGTTGTCAGGAACTTAGGAGAAAGCAAACATGTCAGCATCATGTTTGTCAGAGTCAGGAAAAGTTCAGCATAATCAGACACGCACTCTAGTTATAGAAAACAGACTTTAAAAGGTGTGAGGCAGAGGGGTTGGTGTTAGGATATGGCTAATCTTCATGCACAAAACTGTAGAAGATAATTCTAAAGAGAGTTAGAAAAACTCTCACAAATGGCACAATGAACAAGAGAAGGTCATAGAATAAACTACTGCAACTACCCATGATTCCCTTTAATGTGATCACATTTAACAGAACATTCCCACAGAAAGTAGGTTAATGTTCACCTTTGTGGGGAGGAAGTGAACGGAAGGATCATGAAGGAAACTTCTGAGGTGCTGGTGATGTTTTCATCTGAGTGCTGGTCATAGGTGTGTATTTACTTGGTGAAAAATCTGTCAAACTGTATTTAAGATTAGTATACTTGTCTGCGTGTATATTATATTCAAATTAACTGTGGAACAGTTATTAAGATTTAGTATATTTCCTTCAGAACTTATTTTTCAAATACTTAAGTTTGCTTGTTAGCCATAAAAAATAGCACTTTGCTTTATTTATTTAATATTTTCTTATTTGTGTTGTTTCATGTTTGGCTATTGGGTTCTTTTATAGTTTTTTTTTAAAATAATATTTTTTATTGATATTGTAGGGTACAGTTAAGGGATAGGTATACAAATATGCTTCATTCAGGCACTCTTGTTGATAAGTGGTGTCTCCCCGTCCCCAGACAGATATTGACTACCATTAATCCCACCTCCCTTCCCCTCCCCCCCATAGTTTCCCACCACTGTCAGTCATTTTCTTATAGTAATACGTTGGATGTTCAAGGTTCACTATATGAGTGAGAACTTGTGATACTCAGATCTTTGTTTCTGTGAGAGGTCACTCAGTATTATAGATTCTAGCTCCATCCAGGTTGCCGCGAAATTCATAATTTTGTTCTTCTTTATGGCTGCATAGTATTCCATCATGTATATGTACCACATTTTTTAATCCAGTTCTCTTTTGATGAACAGCATGGTTGCTTCCAGGTTCTTGCTATTGTGAACAATGCTGCGATAAACATACGAGTGCAGGTATCTTTTTTATAGAGTGATTTGAGTTCTTCAGGGTATATTCCCAGTAGGGGGATTGCGGGGTCATATGGGAGGTCAATATTTAGAGCCTTTAGGAATTGCCATACTGTTTTCCACAGAGGTTGCACTAGTTTGCACTCCCACCAACAGTGTAGAAGTGTTCCCTTTTTGCCACACTCTCTCCAGCAACTGTTATTTTTTGAGTTATTGATAATTGCCATTCTGGCAGTAGTTAGGTGGTATCTCAGAGTGGTTTTGATTTGCATCTCCCTGGTGATTAGTGAGGTTGAACATTTCTTCATGTGTCTGTTCGTTGCTTGGAAGTCTTCCTTTGAGAAGTGTCTGTTCATATCTTTTGCCCATTTTATAATGGGATTGTTTGTTTTTTTCTTTTCAGCACATTTGAGTTCCTTGTAGATCCAAGATGTTAAGCCTTTGTCAGACCTGGAGTTGGCAAATACTTTTTCCCAGTCTGTAGGCTGTCTCCCTG
>CAUYQG010016193.1:0-14977 GCA_963574415.1 Tarsius wallacei
TGCTAAAAGGCCTGCCTGACAAGAGCAGGGCTGGCGGTGCTATCTGTCAATGTTGCGCGTTTATCATGGAAATCCGGCAGGGCCCGGGAGGGAGGCAGGGCTTGGCTGCGTGGGACTCCCATCTTCTCGCCCAGGCATCTGTCCCAAGGAAAAGGGCCACCGTGCACCAGCTGTGAGGAGGTGTGTGGGGGGATGCAGGGAGACCTTCCCCATGGCCCTATTCAAGCAGGGACAAGGATCAGCTACTGGTGTCCCCTCGCCACTGCCCACTTGGCACCACCCGGAATGATTTGTGGAGGGCAAGCTAGAAGGCACAGCTCTGAGCAACAGGGGTCACTGCACGGAGCTGCTGGTGAAGCTAGCGAGGCGTGGTCAGGGTCTAGGGGAAACGCATGCAAATGAAAGCCGCGTTGACAAAACGGTCTCCAAGGGCCAAGAACCCAGAGGCATCAGCTCTCTGACCCATGGGTGTCAGCCGGACTTGCTCCCATGACTGCCAAGCTGATGGTCTGCGCAGCGGGTGACTTATGGCTGCATTTGGAACCGCCAGTCACACCCACGCAACACTCAGCAGCATGTGTGCCCTGCCAGCAGACAAAAACAAGCCCGCATTGTTCCCATCAACTTGGAATGGTTCACAATCTAAGAGACAACGTGGATACAGGAGATGAATGCTTGAAAGAGCATCAAACCCACGCTGTCCCTGAGCAGGGACGAATGTAGGCCCAGGAGGTGAGTGAGAAGGGGAGCGGGGGTGCACACGGGACTTCCGCCCTGCCCAGCTCCTGGGGATAAGCCCAAGTCATGCTCCTGGGACAGGAGCATCCCAAACCAGCCACTTGGTGAACAAAGAAGCCAGAGGAACTCTGGGGAGGAGACCCCATCGTCTACATGCTGCCGAATCTATAACCGAGGCAAACACAAGCCCAGCAACAAACAGGAGTCCCTGCAGACAACGAGGCTTGCCAGAGCTCCCCGGAGCCGAGTCCTGCTGCCCTGTGGAGAGGGCCCTGTGGCAGGCCGGGATGAATGGGTGCTGACTGCCTGAAATCTGCCTGTTCTCCTGCTTCTCACTGGAGGACGAGAAGGAGCTACATTAGCCATTAATGAGTATTTCTATCTAATGTTCTCTCAAGTGCCTAGAAACAACTAACAAATCCATTTTTATTCCCTCCACAGGGTGCCTGTTACTCATGGTAAATATGTTGAAAGGATAAAAACCATTTTCACATGTTGTGTCAATAAAGACCAAATACCCAAATCCAGTAAGAGAAAGTGGTGATACTTTGTCAGAAAGCAACCTTCCCTGAGGACCTTATCTGAGGTGAGCTAATTCCCAACCAGGCGGTTGACAAACATTCTCAGGCCCCCATCCTCCATAGGACATCTTTTCAACCAGCTTTAACTGCTTCAATAGGCAGGGGTGCTACTTCGTGCCTACTCACAGTCACAGTGAAAAGCTCGCCTTGCCGCCTTACAACAGGCCAGCCAGCAGCTGTGGAGAAGGCCGCTCTGGCTCAGCAGAGCCTTCCTGCATGCTCCCTGTGCTCACAGCTGAAGGAGGAGGGCAATCCCAGTCACTGCCTCTTACCTTTGCCTATGACGAGGCCACACTTCTCTGCCGGCACCGTGTACGTGATCTCCTGGACACCACCGGGCGTACCCACAGCCCAGTCCCCGCGGCCACGGCCTCTTCCTCGGGCGACTGCCAGGCCTCCAAAGCCATCTCTTTCCTGGGGAAGAAGCAAGATCCCAGTGGGGACCCCTGTTGCTCCCAGCACGGCTTCTCAGTGCCTCGGGGGCTGGGGTGAGTGGGTAAAGTGACAGGATGTCATCCATGCCACGCACTGGCACCTAGCACCTTTCCACGCTTCAGATTCTGATGTGTGATTTCATAGTAGAGTTAACAGTGATCACAGGTGCACTCGAGGGGGCTGTGGGCTAATGGATGCCTGTGGTTGGGGCTACATCAACAGCACAGACACACCCAACTAGAGCAGGCAGGCAGCTCCGTCAGCACTCAGGCTGAAGACCAACGGCCTTCTCCCTGGAGTTCTGACCTCTGGGCTCTCTCTAACCTACAGGGACCAAGAGCCAGTTTTGTCCGTGAAGCTGAGCCGTTCCCTCCTGCGGCCCACACATGCTGGCCCTGTTAGATGTCAGACGTGAGCTGCCCTGGGCATTTGAAAGTGCCAGGAGTGGCAACAGCCTGGTGACCCTACCCGACTAGTCACTGCATTCCAACCAGCAAAGGAAGAACAGATTGTCCTGCCCCAAAGAAAAGCAGAACCACGTTCATGAGTGATCAACACTTCGGGGCTACTTTAGTAGGGAAGACAGAAGGAAGAAGCAGGTCTTCCTCCTGTGGCCCAGGGCTGAAGAAGACTCTGGATCATTCTCACACTATTCACTTGCAGAGAAGAAAGCCTGAACCTAACAGACGAAGACTCCTTCCACTCAGAGGGTCCCAAGTCTCATTCCCGAGTCTGTCTTTTGAGTCACCTTGAAGCTGCAGTATTTGAAATCTTTTGAAATGTTCAGGGCAAACCTAGTCAAGCTAGGAGCTGTTTCATGGAAGGAAAAAGTTGAAGAGACTTTCAACACAGTGAAGAAATGTCTAGCAATAACTGCATGTTGATTAAGAGTAAACTGAACATTTTTACATAGACTCTTCACCAGCAGAATGCTGAGATAATTGGAGAGCCTTTCCCCTGCTCTTTGCTTCTATGAGAGACAACTGACAAGTAAACGAGATCGTTTTAGAGATTTTTTTGAGTTGGTGTCTCACTATGTCCCCCAGGCTGGAGAACAGTGAGTGGCACACTCATGGCCGCTGCAGCCTCAACCTGCTGGGCTCAGGAGATCCTTCGCCTCAGCCTTCCAAGGAACTAGAACCACAGATAAGCACTACCTCGCCTGGCTAATTTTTTTATTTATTGTAGACACAAGGTCTCGCCAAGTTGCCCAGGTGGGTCTTGAACCCCTAGGCTCAGGCAATCCTCTCACCTCAGCATCTCAAAGAGCTGGGATTACAGGCATGGGCCACCGCACCTGGCTCATTTTAGGGATTTATGTTAAACACACATGCACACATGCATGTACACAGCCAACTTTCCAGGTATACCACAGTCCTCAAGTACAAGGCTCTTTCCCAAACACCTCATAGCCTCTGCAGCGCTAGGTTCATTAACTCTTACTATAAAAAAGGCGGCTGGAGATCATTTAGTAGCTGTTTTCTAAACTTGTCTGATCCTACAAACTGCCTGGACTCTAGTTAAAACCCAAGACCCTCCCCTGGATATTCTGATTCAGGACATCTGAGGTCACAGAATTTAGTAAGTATCCTCAGATGAATCCTAGAGGCCACGTGGAGAGCTCCTCCTGGTGCAACCTCCCCCATCCAGTTTGCTGAGAAAACTAGGCCCGAGTTCAAAGGTCACATGGCTAAAGGCAGAGCTGGGAATACCATTTCTAGTCTCTTGCTTTCTTCTTCAGCTGTCATTCTCAAATTCTTTCCTAGTCTTACATACCTGGGGGACTAGTCATTGTAGCATCAGTTACAGAGGTTCCCCAGAGCAAGTCACAGTGGGGGGAGGTAGACTCTGGTACTCAAAAGGAAAGGCTAACAATGTCACACAGGACTGCTCATATGCCAAAGGCATGCATGAAATCAAGTGTATGAAAACAGCTTTAAGACTCTGCATGATCCTGTGGTGCTTTTTTTTTTTTTTTTTGAGTCGAAGTCTCACTCTGTTGCCCAGGCTGGAGTGCTGTGGCCATGAGAATGCCACTTGACCTGCTGGGCTCTGGTGATCCTTCTGCCTGTCTTCCAAGTAGTTGGAACTACAGATCCTGTAGTGCTTTCTAACACGAAGCTTAGAATTCACGGAATACAATTTTACAGTAAGTACAACTGGTTGGTACAAACTTGATGATCTGCATGGCATATTCCCCAAAAGTCTGAAGAGTCAGAAGCGTACTGTGCAAAGACAATCCAGGTGCCGGGGTGGTCAAGGCAGAAGAGTAACAGCTAGGGAAAATAACACGAAGGCAGGAAGGAGGAAGATGTGGTGAAGTTGCTGGGTCCAATAGTATGATGGAGGGGTGGGGAGGGCACCCACTCTGTGGTGCTGCCTCCAGCCCCATAGAGCACTTTCCACTTTTTTTTTTTTTTTTTTGGAGACAGGGTTTTACTCTATCTCGCAGGCTGCAGTGCAGCTCACAGCAACTTTAAATTCCTGGGCTCAAGCAATCCTACTGCCTTAGCCTCCCAAGCAGCTGGAACTACAGGTGTGTGCTACCACACCTGGCTAACTTTTTTGCATTTTGTAGAGACGAAGTCTCATTTTGTTACTCAAGCTGGTTTTGAACTCCTAGTCTCAATTAAGTCTCCCGCCTGGCCTCCCTAAGTGCTGGGATTACAGGCATGAGACACCATGCCTGGACTCATTTTCCACTTCTGCGGGTGAGAAATGTGAGCACTTGAGAGCTGGACCCACCTGGGCTGTGAGAATCAGCTCGTTGATGATGTGCGCTGCGTGCTGACACCGATCTGGAGGGCCCATGACCTGTGCAGCTCTTTCGGGACTAATCCCATCATCTGCAGAACCAGGTGGGAGACAGGGTTAGGCACAAGCCCAACATGGGAAGAAAATGAAGGTCAGTCCGATTCCCAATTAACATACTTATCAGCAGTACTGAAAGAAGCGAGGAGTATTACCAGCTCCAGGTACTCTTTTGGAAGGAAGCGTATTGTGATAGGGAAAGGTGTATATCCATTCTCCATATTTCAGGTCAATATTCACTTCTTATGTAATTCTAGCCATTTAAAAAAGAGATCATAAAAGAAACAAAAGACTTGAACTAAAACAAGCCAAAGAAAATAGAGCTATGGCAATAATTTCCAAATGTTTTCTTGTTTTTAGAAAATGTAGAAATTTTGCTCAGAAAAGCAAATTTATTCAATTTAAAAATGTGTCCTTTATTCTAAGATGTTCCTCCTTTTTTGTGGTTTTAAATTAACTCCAATATTATACGATCAAAATAATAGTGAGTGTATTATTTATCAGAGCTAGGGGCTTGCTCTGCTGCCCAAGCTAGAGTGCAGTGGTACAATCATAGTTGACTGTAGTAGCCTTGAACTTCTGGGCTCCACTGATCCTTCTGCCTCAGCCTTCTCCAAGTAACTGGAACTATAGGCATACACCATCAGCCTAGCGAATTTTTGTATTTTTGGTAGAGGCTGGTCTTGAAACCCTAGGCTCAAGCAATCCAACTGCCTAGGCTCCCCAAAGTGATAGTTATAGGTGTGAGCCATCACGTCCAGTCAATGGGGTACTTTTTTTTTTTTTGAGTTGGAGTCTCACTCCGTTGCCCAGGCTGGAGTACAATGGCACACACTCATGGCCACTGCAGCCTCAACTAGTTGGGCTCAGGTGATCCTTTTGCTTCAGCCTTCCAAGTAGCTGGAACTATAGGCACATGCAACCACACTCGGCTAATTTTTTTATTTATTGTAGAGATGAGGTCTTGCCAAGTTGCCCAGGCTGGTCTTGAACCTGTGAGCTCAGGCAATCCTCTCAACTTCAGCCTCCCAAAGTGTTGGGATTATAGGCGTGAGCCACCGTGCCTAGCCTAATGGGGTATTTAAAAAAAAAATTATTTACTTAGCACAATCAAAAGCTGAAAATGCTATATGCATTTTACCAGTCCAAGAAAAACCAAAAAGACCTGGAAACTTTCTGGTGAAAGGTGACCAATGCAGCATATACCCAAGGAGAGAAAGGAGGAGGGCCAGGAGAAGAAACTTAGATTGGTCATCTGGTAACATAAGGTTGCAAAAAAAGAGAGAGAAGAGACACACACGTGGGTTAAGAACAAAGCCCTTGCTTTGCTGGGTGTTCCATCCTTCTTCGGAACTGAAGCATTCTGGGACTCCATCAAAACCCACCTGGCTTGAACTGAATCCTCACACCGGCATCATTCTGGATCTTCTTGATCATCTCCCCATTTCTTCCTATTACAATCCCAACAGCAAACCTCGGCACAGACACCTAGGCAGAGAAGCCGTACGAGGTATCAGTGCTTTCACGCATCTGTCTTTTGTTTGAAACGGGGGTCCCCAGCCCCCGGGCCCCAGACCAGCAGCAGTCTGTGAACTGTTAGGAACCAGGCCGCACAGCAGGTGAGCAGCGGGCGAATGAGCGAAGCTTCATCTACATTTACAACCGCTCCCCATCACTTGCATCCCTGCCTGAGCTCCGCCTCCTGTCAGATCAGCTGTGGCATCAGACTCTCATGGAAGTGTGAACCCTACTGTGAACTGCACATGCGAAGGATCTAGACTGTGTGCTCCTTATGAGAATCTAATGCCGACAATCTGAGGTGGAGATGCTAGTGATGGGGAAAGGCTGCAAATACAGATTAACATTAGCAACGAGGTCTGACTGCACACAGGTAATAATATATCAATTACTTGCAGACTCATATCAAAACCCTATCAGTGAGTGTCAAGTGAGTTGATGTACATCAACTGAACAGCTAGCTGCATCTGGTGGCAGGCTTTTAAGCCAAAATCTGACACTTATTTTAGTCTGCGCGTTGCCCGCCCATTATTTTATTTACCACTTCCGTCCATGCCTTTTTCTTAATGGTGAGTTGTAAAATTATTTTGTTATATATTATAATGTAATAGTAATGGAAACAAAGTGCACAGTAAATGTTATGGGCTTGAATCATCACAAACTATCTCCTGTCCATGAAAAAACTGTCTTCCATGAAACCGGTCTCTGAATGCCAAAAAGGTTGGCGACCACTGATTTAAAGGGCAGATTTTTTAACAGAACACTTGGTTTTTATTATAGTGCATTTTGATAAATGATATAATAAAACATATTTTTTCTTTTTAGGAACAAGATTGTGGTTGCATTCTTGACCGTTAAATGCACCAATAAGTCTGAGATTTGATCAAAACAGTTATAAAATGAAGCAAAGGGGAGAGGGGAAGGGACGAAAAATCACCTATTGAGTACAATGTGCACAGGTAAGGGGTGGTGGGTACACTTAAAACTCAGACTTCTTTGTGACCATGTAACCAAAAACTACTGGTGCCCCCTAAAGCTACTGAAATAAAGAAAAAGAAGTGAAGAATAAACCTTATAGATAAAAAATAAAAATGATAAATTTATCTCTCAAATTTTATAAAATAAGCAAAAATACATCATGCACGTTGATTATACTAGCTCTTTCACATGTTTTTCTTCATTTTTATGACAAAATA
This sequence comes from Tarsius wallacei, assembly GCA_963574415.1. Taxonomy (NCBI): domain Eukaryota; kingdom Metazoa; phylum Chordata; class Mammalia; order Primates; family Tarsiidae; genus Tarsius; species Tarsius wallacei. Next base: position 7,280 of record CAUYQG010016193.1, read on the forward strand.
TATATGCTTACCATTTAGCTGTTTGTAAGCACATTATTTGGCAGCATTAAATGCATTGTGTACCCATCACCACTATCTCTACCCAAAACTTTCTCATCATCCCCAACAATAACTGTGTATCCAACAACCAACAGCTCCCCCTTCCCCTGCATCTGGTACCTCCTATTCTATGTTCGGTCTCTACACAGTTGCCCATCCTAGGTACTCGCAGACAAGTGGAATGACACAGTATCTCTCCTTCTGTCTCTGGCTTACTGCACCAAGTGAGCTGTTTGTAAGGTCCATCCGTGTGGCAGCATACATGAACATTCCATTCCCAAGGATAGATTATGATCCCATTTCAACCTTGTCTTTAAAATAGGCTGCCAAAGTTGACACCATCATGACACAGATCACCAAGAAAACCTAGACTTTGCTTGGTCTTTACCTGGCGAGTTGGCTAACCTTCAAAGCAAAACCTCGAAATCAGGGGGAGTGCCTCCCATGCCCTGAGAAGCTGGCTCCCCTCCCTGAGGGCTTACTCTGTCCCAGTTCATCCTCACGCCTACCTGGGATGTGAGCGTATATATGCTCTTTGGGTTTTGCAGATGAGACAGAAGTTAAACCGCTTGCTCAAAGTTAAAGTGTTAACAGAGTGTGGTGACAGTTGTAACCCTAATCTCATTTGCCTACTAACCTGTAATTCAAGCATACCTCTATACTGCCTCCTCCCATTCGGGAGTTGAAATCACCACGTACACCTCGGAAGTCAGCTTGGTCTTTCTCTCGGATAATCTCTAGTACCATTTCTCTTGCTTGCTGCATAAACACAAATAAAAGGCATTATGGAAAAAAATCCTGAAAAAACACATAACATCAAGTGGAATTTCAAGATCAAACCCTCCCAGCTTGGGCTTCGAGAGTCGGGAGGCACTCGGCTACTGAGAACTTACTCCTCGTGGGACAGGGAGGTTGCCAGTAAGGGGTGTGTGCATCCAACCTTAAATGTCGTGTTCTTCACACACTGCCCAAAATGTCCACACTGACAAGGGTCTTCCTTCCTTTAAACCACAGTCAGGTCAAGACACCTGTGCATGGACAGAGACGGCTCCTACCGCCCCCAGGCATTTCCTGATGCCATATTTTTCCAGTGGGGAGGGCTATCTGAGAGCCTCCATTGAAGGAAGAACCATGAGAGGACCTCGCCAAGGCCCTACGTCACAGAGACACTCTGCAAAGTCAAAGAGAAAAAGCAAGCAGAGAATGTGAAAATGGCTCTGGTATTCAGTTACTTCCCCGACTGGCAAGATTTCCTCATGGGTCTGGCTGAACCTGAGGCAGGTTCAACCATTCTCTTTCAAAAGAATGCTCTTCTCTTTCAAAAGAATGCTCTTCATAAGGGCCCTGAATGTTGGCCAGCTCACAATGCATCCACTGCGCTGAACAACTCAAGTTAGGGAGGAACTCAGACCGAATCCTGGGTCTGGAAAAAAATCAAACAAACCCCAACAGCAGGGAAAGCCTCTGGACATCTGGACAAATCTGAATATGGACAAGATATGAGATGATGCTATGGAATCACAGTTCATTTTCTTTGGCTTGGGTCTTTTCTTTTTTTTTTTTTGAGTCAGAGTCTCACTCTGTCGCCCAGGCTGGAGTGCAGTGGCATGCTTACCACCACCGCAGCCTCGACCTGCTGGGTTCACACAATCCTTCCACCTCAGCCTTCCAAGTGGCTGGACCCACAGGTGCGCACCACCACGCCTGGCTGATTTTTTGATTTATTGTAGAAACAAAGTCTTGCCAAGTTGCCCAGGCTGGTCGCATACCCCTGGGCTCAGGCAACCCTCTCACTCCTGCCTCCCAAAGTGTTGGGATTACGGGCGAAAGCCACTGCTCCCAGCCCAGCCTGGTTATTCTTAGAAGATACATGCTTGTAGTATTTAGGGTAGAGAATTACAATATCTGCCACTTACAAATGGTGAAGAAAAAACACACAACAAATGTTAGGTAGGGTGAAGACACACACACACAGACACACACATGTGCTCACTGTACTATCTTTTTAGCTTTTCTGGATATTTGAAGATTTTCATAAGAAGTTAGAGAGAGAGAGAGAGAGAGAGAGAGAGAGAGAGAGAGAGAGAGAGAGAGAGAACCCAAATACAGCAGACTGCTTCTCCCAAATACAAAAGGTGAAATACACATAGTTTTAGATTTAAAAAAAATACTAAAAACTGTAAGTTAAAATTATTTTCCTGCAAGCGTATGCTCTTTGCTCAAGTTTTTTTCCTACAAAAGAGAATCTCACAGGTTATGATGGAAATGGTGGCATAGGACTGGTGGGAGGTGGGCACGTTGCAGTCCTGCCCAGGCCTCCACAGGCCGAGTCCCACACCACTGCAGCAGTGGTCCATGGCCTGGACTGTGTGAGCCAAGTGAGGAAAGATGAGATACTACTGGATTTTGTAAAAGTCGCCTTATTTATACTGAAAGAAGGAGGCAGCTTTGGGGGAGGCAGGACAAGTGGAACTGCGGCCTGAAGGAAGTGCAGGACTGCACCACAGACTGGAGTTCTGGACAGACCCATGTCCACCACTGCCCTCAATCCTGTTCTAAAATGAGTCATTTTAAGGTGCACCTTGGCAATGACAGGGCTCACAGTCAGGGGAAATATTTTGCCGGGACCTGGTAACCCTCCCTGGATCAAAACCCTAGTGCTTCTAGAGAGGATCCACCACTTATGGCGGCTCACTCACCGGGTCATCACCAGAGCTACACTGCAAGCAGCAATGGCAAGGCAGGTTGCAGGTGCAGGAAAAGGGAGATGCATCTCACTGCACCCACAGGAAGGGTGGGATCACCCCAGAGGATTGAAAATGAAGCCCCTTCCTGCTTCAGCCAGTGGGAGCTCACGGCACAGAATTCCTGCTACGAGGGCACACATGACCCTGGGGGCTCTGGCACCTGTGCTCACCTCCAACCCCAGCTGAAGGGCTTGCAACATGGGTCCAGAGAGAGGCAACAAGCAAAGAAAAGTCAAACAGAGCCTACATCTGGGCCAATCACAGGCGAGCAGATGAAACCTGCACCTGATCAGTGCTATCCAGCACATCTCTGCCCTGATGGGAACGCTCGGCATGGACGTGGTTCAGGCCAGTCACCACCAGCTCACACTTACTGAGCACCTGAAACACGACCAGTGTATACGAGGAACTAATTTTTACTCAAAATTCAAACAGCCACATAAAGCTAGTGGCTCCAGTACTGGGCAGCACAACCAGATTCTTTTCATCATTCAACCTAGTTCAGGAAAACAGTGTACCCCCAGTTTTATAATTACTCGAGTAGATAAAAGCTCTGGTTACCACCAAGCGACAGTCTCACACCCAGGACTCACCCAAGCCATGGATCCATGGCTTCTCTCCTACCTGTACTTTGAATGGGTCCCCAGTGATGCGAAGAGGCTTATCTGCCCCAGTGGGCAGTGGGCCGTCCTGGATCATGACCATCTTCACGCCTGTCCGCTCCTGTGGGGACACACACCAGCCCTCATTGTCTGAAGGAGAATGCAGAATGGCACGACAGCTGGACTGGGAAGTCACATCCACAACAAGTCCATGCCCCATCCCCTGCCAGGTGCTGCCTTCTGGCCTGGAGCATGAAGCTAGCTTCTGTGAAGGCAGACACCAGGTCATGGCAGACCATGTACAAGTGGAATATGGAAAACCATCACCCAGGACGATCCTCCTTCTTCTTTTTCCAGTCCCTAGAAAGACTACTTCCATCCGATACCACACACTGAGCTGAGGGGGCTATTTGGCATGACCTGACCAGAACTTCTGCAGATCTGGGAGCTCACAGCTGAAGCAGGCTCTGGGAGTACACTGTCCTAGGACTAGAGCCAGCAAGCTCCCAGATCTGCAGAAGTTCCGACCAAAGTTTGGAAGCTGGGATCCCACACCCTAATCTCCTAGAGTCAGCAGTGGGACACTGTACTCAAAACCAGACCTGAGGACTCAGTTATGAGTGCACAGAAGGCAAGCTGCAGCCCTCACTGCAGCCCCAAAGCTCTGATATAAAAGCTGTTCATAATGGATTTCGGAGCAAAACTTAACTCATGTGAGTATAGTTCTGGCCTTCTCTCACTGAGTGTGACTATCACTGTGTTTAACTATGAAAACACGCACTTGATTTCAGGGTGCACCCCTAGAATCTACTGTGGATATCACACTCTGAAATGTGTTTGGTCCCTTAGATGGGGGATTCTGGAGTGAACACCCACTAGTGCTCGTGCAGCCCTCACTCCGGAACAGCCTCTTATACAAAATAGAGGAATGGCTTTACAACAGTGAGGCTGGCACTTCCCTTTACAGAAAAGAAGCCCGAGCCTTCAAAAAGTAGTGAGCGTATTTCAGATCACTGACTAATGAGAGGGGTGCTGGGTCAGAGCCCCTGACTCTGGACCCTGCGCTTTGATCTGAGATGCTGCCCCTTGATAGTAAGGCATTGCTCACAGAGCTCACGGCCACAGGCTGCTGGCAGTTCATGGGCCCCTGCTAGGGTGCAATCGTACATAACATCAGGCCTGGTCACAGCAAATGCTCAGAAGGTATCTGTCCAGGGGAGGAAGGAAGCCTCCCCTGCTGACTGGGGAGCCACTCGGGCAGAGGCTGCAGGGAGCCCTGGCACCACAGTGTGCGAAGACCGCCCTGCTAGAGAGCCAGCTCTGACCGATACCTGAACCAGGTACTGAAGGCTAGCCGTGGGGCAGTCGCCTGCCCTGTGCCCCATGCTCACATACCTGCAGCTGCTTTATTGTTTCCCCTCCTTTGCCGATGACCAGACCCACTTTAGACGCAGGAATGAGAATCTCCTGGACTGTGCTGTTGCCATCGATGTCATTATGAAAGCCAGGTCCATTCCGACAGCGGTCTACAATCTGCCCCAGCAGTCGCTTGGCTTGTCTTTGAGGGGAAAGAACCACAAGAAAACTAGCGTTACACAAATGCTGTAGGTATGCAAGCAAGGGAAACAGCACACGGAACCTGAAGGAGTCAAGGCAGCCCTCCATCCGGCTCCAGCTCCTGCCCCCACAACCCGGAGGGCTCTCTGCTATCCGCCACGCTACTAGGCTGGAACTTGAAAGCAACATACACCACAGGACTGACATTCTCACACGGGGCCTCGACGGGCGGGCTACCACCCGCCACAGCCCCTTCCAAGCTGCCCTCTGCTCATGCTCGTGTCTCCACAAACGTGTGTCGTCTCCCACTGGAATGTCAGAGACCACCTGTCATACCTTTACATAGCCCTGTGTTCCCCAATGTAGCAAAACCCTTCTCAGAGTATGCTCCATACACATTTGTTAAATACAGGCAGAAGAGAGAGCAATGAAAGAGAGGAAGAAGAAAGCAAGGGTTAGTACTCATCGTCTAAATGCCCACACACCAAATTTCTCCTCCTTAAGCAACAACATTGCTCCATGACTCCGCAGCAAAAACTATGAATCGCCAGCAGGGCTTCCAGAGGTGGAAGAGGGGCAACAATGCCAGCTGCAGCTGTGCCATCACACCACCTGCTCTGTGCTTTCCCCACCAGCAAAGCCGGGACCCTCCATGTCACGTGTCGTGCTATTTGTGTGGACTTATTTGGTGGTGGGGGAGGAAACCGCAATGTTGCGATAGCACCACCCAGACTACCAAGGTCATCTGTGTGGCTGATTTCCTTTTCTGCACCAGAATCTTCCCTGGCTGTGATCTGCAGTATATATTCTCTAAATCACCTCGCAAGATCTATTTTTTGGTTCCTCTAGTAGAGAAGAATTCAGCTACTAAACAGGCTGGCTGTATTGCTGGCTGAAGAAAACAAAATTGCTTCCTCCTCAAGTTATGATCCTCTCGCGCCTGCTCCTTGGGTATACATGAAGCAGAACAGTTAGATTTGGAAGAGAGAAGAGAAAGAAGGAAAGAGACGTTGCCTTCTGCAGCCCTGAGTCTTTGTGTACAGAATCAGCTTCGTGTATCTTCTCACTCACAGCGGCTTTTTAATATTTTGCTTGTGTGCTAGATTAACCTGTGTTGGAAGAAAAATGCCTTGGTTCCAGCAAAACCATCCAGCTTGCCCTATAATGCACACCTGCCAGCGGTATTTATTCTGGTTCACTGCTTACAACGTGACGGCAGAACAAGAGAGTTTAAACTCATCTAGACTCCCTGAGAAATGGAAACAATAAAACAACCCTACCTACTGAGCCAGATATAATCTTGTCCCCAAATGCAATGCTACTCAGTAGATTGGAAAAGGACAGTGAGTAGACTCTAAGTCAGTACGTCCCTTTGCCAGGAAGTTCTTACTAGACCTGCATCTGGTACAAGGCTCTGAGCATGCAGGTACCAGGCTAGGAGAGTAAGGTTAGTCTTAAAGCTGCTGCAAGGGCCTCAAAAGGCAAGATACCCTCTGGCTGGTCCCGACGGCCTCTGAGTGGAGCACAACCAGGAAGAGGCGATTCGTGAGGTTCACGAACACCAGAAGTAGTAACGGGATCAAGCCCAGACAAAAGACCTGGGTCCAAGATTCCCAGTAGGTCACAAAGTGACAGGCTTACTAATCCAGACCTGCTCAGGGAAAGGAGGTGTTAGGAAGGAAGGAGTTGATTAGAGAACGAGGTGGGGGGACTGTGTACTCAAGACCCTGGTTTACAAAGATGTTAGGACGGCTGTGAAATTCCGTACGGTTTGGAAAAAAGTGACACCTCATGTATTTCAGGTAACAGAAAAACGCCCCTGGCATGGCAACCTCCCAGATGTTTTCTATAAAAGCATCTGCTTGTGTGGCCACACTGCAGCATGGATCAACAGTGGTCAGTAACAGTTTTGCCCTTCCATTTCTCCCCGTTTGGGGAAGGAGGAAGAAGAGTGAAAGGAAAAAGTAAATAAAATAAACTTACTCAATACTTTCTGGGGTTCCGGTAAGTACACAGGGCCTCTCTGGAATCCCAGAACTCTCTATAAGAAGAATCAAGAAGATGAGGGGTGTTGGTGGGCTTCAGGCAACCGTGCACCTCTGCCTCTGTGCACAGACTGTCTCTCTAGGGCTGGCTCCTATGCCGGCCCCACAGAAGCCCAGTCTCCCAGAAAAAGTCTGCTTCTGCCTGCAGACAGAATACTGAGCTGGCAGCTCCAGCCTCGGTTCTCCGATAGACACAAGCCCCACAGGGAAGCTGGAAGGACAGCAGAGACTGGGAAGTTGGTCCCAATCCCAGGCTCAGCTTCATTTCTGACTCGCTCATGTGCTAAGAACTGCTTTAGTCACTTCACTGTGCCATTCCTCAGTTTCTCCATTTGTAGTTTACTGGTCATCTGTCTGCACATGGCCAACACGCTAGGTGCACTAGTAAGGAATTTAATGATATGCACACAAGGATAATGACCAGTTACTGCATAAATATCCTAAGAGATCAGTGACATCTATGTGGAACTGGGTTGGGGCCATTTGACAAGAGAGGAAAATCTTACTTTCCAACACCACACGTAAAGGATGCTTTACTTTATTTCTCAAAAAAAAAAAAAAAAAAACAAAACCAAAAAAAAAAAAAAAAAAAATGCTGCTTAAAATACTTCCTCAAAAAAAAGAAAAGAAAAATAAATAGCTAACAGCAGTTACTATATTACAGACTTGTAATAAATATATTTTTAAATGATAAACATTTATTTGGTG
>CAUYQG010016196.1:0-14007 GCA_963574415.1 Tarsius wallacei
TTCATTGCATTGTCCAGAAGTACCATTTTAAGACAGTTTTGTAAAGAAGAGAGTGTGATATAGTCCTTAGGTTAATCATTATACAAATAATACAAATGTTTAATTAATAAGCTAATAGAGGAGGCAAATGCAATTGCAAAATGATATATTTGATCCAAAAGAAAGCAAGAATTGGGAAAAAAGTTAAAAAATAGATGGAATAAACAGAACAAAGAATAAAATATTTTAAATTATAATGGACTAAATAATCTGATTAAAGGTAAAAAATAAATAGAATAAGCAGAACAAAGAATAAAATATTTTAGATTAAAATGGAACAAATAATCTGATTAAAGAACTAAGGTAATCAGGTCATGTTTTTAAAAAACAAAACTATGACTGATTATAAGAGACACTCTTGAACATAAGTACAAAGAAAGGTTGAATAAAATGAGATATAAAAAAGATATTAAAATCCTAAATAAAAGAAAGGAAATGTGGTTATACTAATTGCAGAAAATGGAGATTTATAAGCAGACGTATTTCCAGAGATACAGCAGCATATTTTATAATAACTAAAGGGATATTTAATGCATAAAGGTGTGACAGTGCTAAATGTATATGTAACCCAATAGAATAATTAAAATACATAAAGCAAAATTGACAACCACAAATATATAAACCCACAAGTATAAAAGATTTTAATAGATTTTCATAGTTAGCAATAGAACAGGCAGAAAATAATACAAGTACCACAGTTGACATAAATGACACGTAGAATGCTGCATCTTTTATTTTTTTTTAATTAATTAATTAATTAATTTATTTATTTTATTGTGATATTGAGGGGTACATTACCGCATCTTAAAACTGCAACATACATAGTCTTTTCAAGTACACATGGAATATTTAACAAAAATCAACCATACATTAAAATGCAAAGCAAGTCTAAATACATTTCCAAAAATTGAAATCACTCAGTATGTTTTCTGATTAGGTGGAATTAAACTAGAAATAAGTAACAGGAATATAAACAAAATCCACAAATGTATGAAAATTAGATACAAATGTATGAAAATTAGATAATACAATTCTAAACAATCTATGCGCTAAAGAAGAAAACACAATAGAAATTATAAAATATTTTAAGTATAATGATAATGAAAATATGACATGTCAAAACTTGTGGGATTGTACAGCAATATTCATAACAGTAGTATTTGGTAAAAGCCAAAAGGCTGAAACTGCCCAAAATGTTCATCAACGGAAGAATAAGCAAAATGGGTTATATAAATACAATTATTTGATCTTAAAAAGAAGTGAAATTCTGACATGTGCTGCAACACGGATGACCCTTGAAAGCATTTCGCAATGTGAAACAAGCTGGACACAAGAGGACAGATTTGTATGATTCCACTTATGTAAGGTACTTAGAGCAGCCAAGTTCATGGGGATGGGAAGTAGAATCGAGTTTAACAGGGGTGGCAGGAGTGAGGAGAAAAAGAATTGGAAAATAGACTCAAAGAAGCAGAAGAACTGAAATTTAAAAGATCAAAAATCAATAAAGTTGAAAATAAATGCACACCAGAGGAAAAAAGTCAACAAAACTAAAAATTGTTTTTAGGAAAAAAAAATTATAAAATTGACAGCAAGTAAATAGATCAAGCACAAAGAAAAAAGGCATGAAATAACAATATCAGGAATGAAAATGAAATCCTATCACTACGGACTTTACAGATGTTAAAAAAGATAATCTGTGTACTAGAAATAACCTGATTTGATAATTTTGATGAAATATTAAGACTTGAAAAATATTATCACCAAATAAATAGAAAATCTGGAAAGAGTTATAGCTCTTATAAAATTTAAATCTGTTATTAAAAACCTTCCCACAAAGAGAACTCCAAGTCCTGATAACTTCATTGGTTAATCCTTCCAGGTATTTAAGGAAAAAATAGTATCAACAACAATTTTAAAAAGTTTGTCAAGTCCGGTCATGGTGGCTGATGCCTGTAATCCTAGCACTTTGGAAACCCAAGGCAAGAGGATTGCTTGAGCCCAAAAGTTTGAGACCACCCTAGACTATAGCGAGACCTGATCTCTACAAAAATTAAAAAAAATTCTGGTTTGGAAGGCCAATTTATCTAACAAGCTGGTGCTGAAAATAAAATAATAATAATAAAAAATTAATTTTAAAAACTGACCAGGCAGTGGTGCGTGCCTGTGGTCCTTCCAGCTACTCGGGAGGCTGAGATGAAAGAATTGCCTGACCCCAAAAGGTGGAGGCTGCAGTAAGCTGTGATCGTGCCATTGTCCTCCAGCTTGGGTGACAGAGTGAGATCCTGACTCAAAAAAAAAAAAGTTCTTCAAGATAATAGCCAATTTTAAGGCTACCATAACCTTGATATGAAACCAAACAAGGGCATGACCAAAAAGGTAAATTGCAATAAAGTAACTGAGAATTTAAAAAAGCACATTGAAGGCCAACATCATTCCTTGAACATAAATGATAAACTCCCAAGCAAAATTATAGCAAATCAAATTAGTAATATATAAAATGGATGATACCACCCAAACTAAATTTGTTTCAGAAATGCAAGTTTGATCTACCATGTGAAAATTATTAAATAGTTTAATGCAACAAATTATATAAAGAAAACCACCATTTGCAGAAAAGTATTTGAGAAAATATCCATTCAAAATAAAAATTCCTAGTCAACTAGGAAGATAAGAAAACTGATCTGATTATGGATATTTAGAGGGAAAAAAATCTACAGCAAACATCCTACTTCATGATAATTTTATTTTGATTTTAGTTTAAACTTCAATTTAAAGTTTGATTAGTTTAATTTAGGGTATACTTCCTGAAATCAGAAACAATACTAAAGATGTCAGCTACCATCATGGTTATTTGTAATGACAATGTTATTTGTATACAGGATATACTTGCCAGCCCAAAAGGGCAAAATTAAATTCTTAAAAGGTCTTATATCTAATCCTGAATTGTACCCCACATCTTTACATTTAAAAAAAGCTCTTAATTAAAAATTAATACATAATTTTAGCAACATCATTGAAAACAAGGTCAATATATAAAGTTGTTTGCCTTTCTACATACTAACAAATTAGATAATAAACGATTATAAAAATGCAATTTTATAGCAATTTTAATAGCCTCAAAAAACCAAATTCCTAAGAATAAATTGTAAAAAAATGGGTATATTAGAATTCTCCAATGAAATAGAATTAATAGGAGATACATACACACACACACACACACACACACACACACACACACACGGAAGACACTCCCCCCCTAAAACTGAATCTATTTATAAAAAATTGTGTATTTATTCTTACAAGTTTAAACTTTATTCATCTTCAAAGTATTCTCCGTTTGATGTAATACTCCTATCGAGATGCTTTTTCCACTGCTCAAAACAGTTTTTGAACTCATCAGTTTTGATGTCTTTTAGTGATTCTATCAGTTTTTGTTTCACCCCTTCCACATCAGCAAAACACTTCCCTCTGAGGACTTTTTTCATCCAGGGAAACAAACAAAAAAGTCACTCAGGGACGGATCTGGTGAATAGGGAGGGTAGGGCATGGCGGTTAGGCCGTTTTTTGGTCCCAAATTGCTGAACTCTCAGCACAGTGTGTGCAGGTGTGCTTGCAAATCATCATGAAATGAGCAAATGTATTGAAAGAATCTTAAAAAAAAATTCACCGAAGCCAAATGCAGCCTCTCACCACAATGCTAGCTGGTACATTGATGTCGATGGCTTCCTAGAACACTTATCTGACAGGGGAAGCCTGTACTACAGGGGGCCCACCCTCCAAAAAATTACTCCGTTTTTTGTAAGGTCCCCTCTCAGGTATGTATGTCTATATCTATATGTCCTTATCTCTATCGATCTCTATAGAGAAAGAGCTTTCTCTTAATGAAAAAGAGGGTTGGCAAGTCTATTCAAGGAAGAGTTGATGTTGCAGCCTTGAGTCTGAAATCCACAGGACGGGACAGGTAGGCTGTGTTTCTGTATTGAGGTCAAAGTCTTTCTTCTTCAGGAACCTCAGTCTTTATTATTGAGGCCTTCGACTGGTTGGATAAGCCCACTGACACTATAGAGGGCAATTTGCGTTACTCTAAGTCTATGGATGCATGTTAGCCACATTCAAAAGACACCATGACAGCAACATCTAGACTGGTGTTTGATCACACCACTGGGCCCCAAAACCAAGCTGACGTATACAGTTATCCATCACAATGGCCAAGACCTACTCAAAGAAAGCTACAAAAACATTTCTGGGAGAAATCAAAGATGTGGATAAATGAAGTGCTATATCGTGTTCATGGGTTGGAAGATTCAGTTTAGATATTACAAAGATGTTAATTCTCTCCAAATTGATTCTCATATTTAATCCAATCACAATCAAAATCCCATCATGGAATTTGTATGAGTGCATGTACATGTGTGTGTATTGATATTATTCTAAGATGTATATGGAAATACAAAGGCCCCAAAACAGCACAATAGTCTTGATGAATTTGAAAACTAGATAACTTACACCAAGGACTATCAAGACGTATAAAACTATATTAATTAAAATAATCTGTTATTGGCACAAGGGTGGCCGAACAGCAATAGAACAGAATGTACCATATGTATGTACATAGTCACCTAATTTGGGACAAGGTGTCATTGCAATGAATTGATTAAAAGATGGCCTTTTCATTAAATTGTGTTAAATTGCTTGGATATTTATGTTTTTATAAAAGGGATGCTGAACTCTACCACACTACCACACACACAGACATACATCACAGATGGCTCTTGGATCTAAATATTAAAGAAAATTCATAAAACTCCTAGAAATTAACATATGAGATTATCATTTTTTACCTGTGGTAGGCAGATATTTTCTTTTTGAAAATTATTATTTTTTTGAAAGCAAAGTTTATTAGAGAAAGAAGAGAGGAAAGAAAGGGAGACATGCCGGAATTGGCATAGGCAAGAGAAACTGCCTAAGGAAGAGATTTTCTAAACGAGACACAGAAAACACTAACCATAATGAAAGAGATCAATACATTGGACTTCATTCGATTTTAAAACATTCTGTTCATTCAAAGACAGCTGCTGTGGTTTGCATGTGTTCCCTAAAGCGCATGCACTGGAAACTAATCTCCAACGCAACAGTGTTGGGAAGTGGGACCTTTAAGAAGTGAGTAGGCCACAAGGGCTCCGCCCTCATGAGTGGGTTAAAGCTACTGTGGGAGTGGGTTCCTTATGGCAGGAATGAGTTTTTGATCAAAGGATGTGTTTGGCCCCCTTAGTCTGGCACTCTTATGCTTGCCCTGGTGCCCTTCCACCTCCTGCCACGGGAAGACACAGCAGAAGGCCCTCATCAAACGCAGCCCCTCAGTCTCCGACTTCCCAGCTGCCAAAACCATAAGCTAAATAAACTTCGATTGTTTGTAAACTACCCAGGCTGTGATATTCTGTTATAGTGCATAAAATGAACTGTGACAACAGCATTGAGAGAGTGATAAGGCAAACTACAGAGAAGAACATTGCACTATATATTTGGCAAAGGACTTGAATTCACATGTGTATACATAAAATTTATTATAAAATAATTTTTTATTAATTAATTATATATGTAACTTCTATAAATTGCTAAAAAAAAAAAAAAACCCAGACAATTCTAATGTTAGACGTGGGCAAGCCGGGCTTGGTGGCTCAGCCTGGAATCCCGCGCTTTGGGAGGCCGAGGGGAGTGGATTGCCTGAGCCCGCGGGTTTGAGACCCGCCTGGGCAACGTGGCGAGACCTCATCTCTACAATAAATGAAAAACAAAAACAAAACAAAGCATGGGCAAATGATTTAACACTTTTCAAAATGGCTAATAATCTTAAAAAAGCTCTCACCATCATGTCATTAGGAAAATGCATATTAAAACCCCACTGCAATACTACTACAAGACCTAACCGAATGGTTTTATAAAAAAAAAAAAAAGACAATATCCAAAATGGACAAGCGTATGGAGGCACTGAAGCTATCACTGCTGGTGAGTGTGCAGATTGGAACAACTTTGGAAAATGGTCAGTAATCACTAAAGCCAAAAATATATATATATTTTGTGATAAGCATTCTGAGGTGCAGCACTGCACACCATTTAGTTGCCATGAGGCTCTCCTGTGAGAAGTCTGTTGTCATTTGTGGCCTGCACCCCAGCCATCTGACTGCGTAGTCTGAAATTTCAGTATCCCAGGGCAGTGTGAAAAAGGCCTGTGTGGTAACAAGGAAAGCATGGGAAAGATGACTGAGAGAGCAAAGGCACAGAGCTTTTATTTTGGTGTTCCTTCTCCATATATACCATATGACCTAACAGTTCAACTCCTAGGCATATATTCAATTGAAATATGTACATGTATTCAAACAATGGAATAATATACAACTGTGAAAAATAAGGGACATTACTACACTCAGCAACGCAGACACATCTCACAGACGCCATGCTGAGTTTAAGCAGCCAGATACAGAAGAGTACATGCTGGGTGGCTGCACGTTGCCTTGTAAGATCTGGGTGGTGGGTACATGGAAGCGATGATGCTGTCCATAAAACTATAGTTAAGTATTGTACATCTCATTTGTTCTCAATATCTGCAAGTCAGAATTTGGTAACAAAATTTCCTGCTACCTTTTATGATGTGATAAGTATGCAGAGAGTGGATTTCTATACCCAGCTAGGAACTTATTTTTATAATCTAAATTAAATCTATTTTTCATATTGGGAATCATTGCAAGTGACAAACAATTTAGGAAATAAAAGTGTTAGCATTTACAAAGTCGTTCTGTAGCTTACAACATATTCTAGACTATGAGTAACTTTCACAAGCACCAATTTCTATCAGGAGAGAGGAACCAAGTCCTTGACCAAAGAAAGATTTTTCAAATGGGAAGGGCATCCCCGAATACAGAAGGAATCTTCGGGAGGGGCAGTCAGAAGACATCTTCCTATGCTGATTAGCTCCTTGGAGCTGACAGTCTGCAGGGGATACCAGTGCCATGAGTGTGGCGTTGGCAGTGCAGTCCTTTGCCATGAGGCAACTGTGAGAAGTCTGTTGTCATTTATGGCTTCACCCCAGCCATCTGACTGCTTAGTCTGAAATTTCAGTATCCTGGGGCAGTGTGAAAAAGGCCGGTGTGGTAACAAGGAAAGCATGGGAAAGACGAGTAAGAGAACAAAGGCACAAAGCTTTTCTTTTGATGTTCCTTCTCCTAAAGATTTTCAGCACCCCGACTCTTTGCTCACAAGCTGTGTTCAAGATAAAGACAAAACTACGCCCGGCAGGTCAGACCTCTGTAAGCTTGCTCCACCCTGCCCGTCTACCCAGATGATCACTGCCGTGGCTGAGTGACCCAGTGCTCCCAGGAGGGTACTTCCCTGCCTGGAGCATTTTTCTCCCCTCCCCTCTTATTTGCTGTTGCCTAGCAACCCCGCTTCTCCGCTTCTTGAGGGGACTCCAGGTTGTGCGTTACAGTCCCTGTTTTATCCAGGGAGTAGCAGAGGGTTTGATGCTGACGCATCTGGGACTTTCGTGGCTGCAACTGACCTTATATAGTTCAGTCTCGGGCCTTAAGAGAGGAGGAAACTAAAGCCCATGATACACACTTAAAGGTAGTAAATGCATGTATTTTAAGAAAACCTTAGAGTGATTAGACAATATAGAAGTGCGTAAGACAAAGCGCATGTTCCCCTTCTCCGTTTCCATTTCATAGAGGTTCGTACTTCTCTTCCCAGGCGCCAGTGTAGCCGTGGAGAAAGAATCCTCTCCACTCGAAGATGGCATCGCGCTGTGTACTGTTTGGCAACTTGGTTTTTTCCACTTAATATTCCATGGACTTCTTTCCACGTCAGCACACGTGGATGACTTAAAGAATTCAACCGGAGAAAAGCCCTGAGCAGGCTGGTCTCTGTACCAAAGAGGCCCCGCAGGTGGGCGAGCTACACAGAAGCTGGGAGTCAGCTCGCCCGGGCAGGCACGGGAGGAGTGGGGCATTCTCGCCAGCTCATCTCTGCTGGCACTTTATTCGCGTCTAGGGAGGCATCCGGCCCGGGCCTCCAGGAAGCGTTCAGCGTGGAGCCAGGGTCCAGACTGGGGACGAGGGAGACGCTGGCTGCCAGGAAGCAGCCCCGGGTGGAACGTGCCTCTGCCTCGCTGTCCTCTGCTTTCCTTCCGCGCTCGGCGGTCTGTCTCCGCTCCCCTGGAAACTCTGATCTCCCAGCAGCCCCCCGCCCCAGGCTTTCCGAAGCCCTCGCCTTCCTTCCCGATCCGCCTCTTCTTGTTCTCGAGGGTTCGGGCTGGAAGGAATTTGGGAGAAGCATCCGGATCACCACGGCCTCACTCGGCTCTCGCGTGTCTCGATCGGTCAGCTGACTCCCGCAGGGGGCCGTGTCCCCAGAGTCGCCCCGGACCAAAGCCGCTCCGAACGACCCCGGCGTGGGGGCGGCGCGAGGGTTGCGCAACGAGGCGCGAGGCCGCGTGCGGGCCGGGGGGATGGCGCGCGCGCCCCTCGGCGTGCCAGTGCCAAGGCCGGCCCCTCGCGCACGCCGGCCCGGCGCCCCGGCCCCCGGCCCCCAGCCGGCACCCCCGGGCGGGCCCGCGCGCCCCCCGCGCCGGCGCCGGAGCTCCGGGGCCGGCCGCCTCGGGCTTTCGCTTTCGCTCCCGCCTCCCCGGCGGGGCGGACGCGGCGCACTTAAGCCCGGGCCCCGCCCCGCCCGCCGAGCACGGTCCCCGCGGCCGCCGCCAGAGCTGGGCGCCGAGAGATGGGGGACCCGTGGCTGGGGCCCGTCGGGCGGGCGCTGCTGCTCTGGGGCGCGCTGGGCGCCGTCGCGCTGGCCGGCGCCTCCCTGGTGCTGGGCCTGGCGCGCTGGGCGGCGAGCTACGCGCGGAAGTGGCAGCGCATGCGGCCCATCCCCACGGTGGCCTGCGCCCTGCCCCTGGTGGGCCACGCGCTGCTGATGAAGGCCGACGGCAGAGGTAAGCGCGGCGCCCGCCCTCCGCCCCGCTGCCCGCGGCGCCGTCTGCGGGGGGGGGAGCGTGTCGCCCCGCTGCGCGCCGGCCTCCCGGTCCGGCCCGCCGCCGCCCGCGACGCCACTCGCGGCGCGGTGGCCCCGGCCCAGGGGCGTCGCGGCCCTTCGCCCGGTGCGCAGCGCAGATGCGGCGCGTGCGAGCTCCTGCCGCCCGCCCTTCCTCCTCTCTTGGCCGCCGCGCAGCTGCTCAGCGCGCAAGCCGTCTCTTCGCCTGTCTTGGCCCGCGCAGCCTTCAAGAGAAACCTCCTGGGGCCTCGGGACCTTAGCACTGGCCAGCGCCTTCGCCCTCAGTGCCACCCGCCTCTCCCCCGCACTGGAGGGGACGAGAGATTCATTTGAGGCCCCTCTGCCCCAGCACCACCGGACTCCCCGCTCTCCTTCCTTCTTGACCTTCATTCCCATTTTAGCTCTTTTGAGGATGTTGCGTGATTACGGTAAACGAGGATGACGGGGCCTTCGGGCGAACGTATTCGGCGAGTTGCAAAATCTTTCTTGATTGAAGAGTATGTTTCATTGAAATCGTCTTTTCAAAAGAGAGAGACTTTTGTTGATCTGAAAAAATCACTTTAAGTTAGAAAGTTCTCTAAAGGACCTGGCGTTTGCAGGCCTCCGTTAGAGAAGGTGAATTGGATCTTAGCACTTCGTTTTCATGAGTGCATAAATTGAAATGCCCAGAACTGAAAAGATTTACTCAAAATGACGTGTTTTTAAGTGGGCCCAGACGAGAAACCAGTTCCCCTTGGGGTTGTTAATAACCATTCCACAGGCTAAGCATTAACTCCAAAGCTTGAAGGATTCCTTCATTTTCACTTCTGTTTCCACAGATAAAAATAATGTCATTTCGACTTCATGGAATGACATGAGTCTTCGTGGCGGGTGTTTACCAAAACATTTAAAACGTTTTCTGGCAGAAGAAATCCGAGTAAATTTTTCACTAACGAAATATCAACATGACTGATGTTACAAGGAGTCCAACAACACCGATCGATAGGAAAATCAAACTAGTAAAAATTATTCCAGTTAATACTAGCAGATCTAACCACCCCTTCTATCCTGAGGCTTTGTGGTGTTAACAAATGATTGTGTAGAATACAGATTTCCCCTCACTACTCACCCCTGGAAAGTGATATATACTTAGGAAGTCTCAACGTATTCTTTAGGGAATTCCTAAAGCATTAAAATCTCTAGTGAATAAGACTTGTTTCAAGAAAAGCTGTGAGCTGATTGGACTTGGAGTTACTTTCTGAATGAAGAGACTGACGATATCTGCCTTTTATAAAAAGGACTTTTTATTCCACCGACAAGTACTGGATTTTGGCATCAGGAAGACTATTGCTCAATTTCCTGCTTTGCAACCAAGTTGGTTGAGAAGTCATTGAAAACTCTCTAAATTAGAGCCTCTTCCCCGACCCCCTCCCCCACTCTCCCCGCCTTTCTTCTCTCTTTCTTCCCCCCTCTCTCTCTCTTTCTCTCATTACAAAGTTACTTCAAGGACTAAATTTAATGCATGCAAAGTTTCTAGATCACTATCTAGAACTTGATTAGAATAGATTCTTTAATTGTAAGTCAAGCATGTATTAAGGCTCTTCTTTGTGCCAGCATTGAACAAAGTTGGGGATATTAGAATATTCCAAGATATAGTTGTTCTTAGTCATCCTGTGTTTTATATACAAGAGGTTATACCTTTCATTCTGTGGCTGATGTCTAAATGCCGGCCTCAGTGATCTCACCTTGAACATTGCAAGAGGCCTCCAATCGTCCTTTAAACCCTGATCTTGTGTTTTCCAGTCCGTTGTGTCCATGTCTGCCTTCTCAGTTACTCCTGACTGTGGCCCTGATACCTTCAAACCACAGATTCAGCCCTCCCTGTCCCTTCTGCCACACCAGACCAAGGCCGGCGATATGTTAGTGTGAAGCAGGATGCTTTGAACTGGGGATCTGACCCATCCCTTTCCACAGCAATTTTGACAAGTGTTTTATTTTTATCGGAGAGACATTTGGAAACGGTGTGGTGCAATGGTTAAGATGGCACGTTCTGGAATCTTGGTACAAAGCCAGGTCCCACCATTGACTAGCTCTGTAATACAGGCAATGGTTTAAAAAAAAAGGCATCTCAAAACCTAATAATAATCTTTAAGAGCTAACATTCGTCATGCTATATGTATTTGCTGTGGCAGATATTGTTTTGAAATAATTTTAGACCTACAGGAAAGTTGCAATAATAGTTCGGAATTCTCACTACCCTATTCAGCTTCCTCTAATGGTCACATCTTACATGATTAGTATATTTATCACATTGAGAATAAGAACATTCATAAAATACTGTTGACAAAATTCTTGTCTTGATTGAATTTAAATTTTTCTCCCAGAATTTTTTCAGCAGATAATTCAGTACACAGAAGAATACCGCCACGAGCCACTGCTGAAACTCTGGGTGGGACCTGTTCCAATGGTGGCCCTTTATAATGCGGAAAATGTGGAGGTGGGTGTATGTATGTGGTGAATGTGATCAGCATTGTCGTCTATATCTGATAATGTGAATCTCTTCAGAATAAATATAACACAAGTGTCCTTCTATTTCACTTAATTCCACGCAAAGAGCATCCCTTAATTTTTTCAGGGTATCTAGGTGCCATGTGTGCTTTTCAGATGCCGTCTGAATCCTGAGAGACTGTCAGATGTAAAGACACATTTGCTGTTAGGTTACAATACATTTATTCTCCTTTTCTGGAAAGTCTACAGAAAGATGTAGATCTTTTTCTGAACCATAAATAGATTATTCCCCAAGGTGAGCACTTGTTATTCAACAAACTGTGTTGTAAGACTCCAAAAATACATGACTAATAAAATATGGGTGTTTCTTTCCCTTAAGGTGCTAGGGTCGCCTATTATAGTGATAATAAATCTATGATTCCAAATTTAAAAGAGAATGCTAATCTGATATTTATAGGATGGATATTGTTAATCCATGCTATTGAAATTAGTCTTCAAAATAGTTGTAGGCCTTTTACCCTACATCTTTAAAATAAATAAATGAAAAAACATTTGCCAATAAACATTTGTATCCGACATCAATAGAAAAAAATCTGGGGAAATCATCTGGTGGTATGATAAGAAAAGGATTCAGATCAGGGAGCAAAAATGAGATCTACAGAGCTTCACTTCATGGAACAAAATTACAAACAGGATTTTCTTGGGAGTGGTGCTGGGACATGTTTTTCTAAGTGATTGTGGTGAGAATGTTGGCGTTTCCCCTGTTTCTCCAGAATCCTCATTCAGAGAAGATATTGGGGAACCAGGCACAGGATTTCACCCACTGATGAGGGTTTGGCATTTGTGAGTAGTGATCTGTCCAGAATCAGGGACTCACGCAAGAAGCCTGGGGAGCCTTTGTTACTCACTCCCAGGCACTCATCCGTTCTGCTTCACTCTGACTCTAGGTGTCTGGTCACACTCAGGGCTTCCACGATTCTCCGTAGGCTGGGGACACTCAGACAGGCATCTCTAGCTCAGCCCTACCCTGAGTTGCACACCTGCTGTCAGCTGTGGCAGCTTGAATGCGCAAAGGCAACGTGCCTGAAAACAAACTCGCGACTTGCATCTCCCCTGATCCTCCTCCAGATTCACTATGTTCTC
The DNA here is from genome assembly GCA_963574415.1 of Tarsius wallacei. NCBI lineage: Eukaryota > Metazoa > Chordata > Mammalia > Primates > Tarsiidae > Tarsius > Tarsius wallacei. The sequence continues at coordinate 12,712 of CAUYQG010016196.1, forward strand.
CTGCATCTCCCCCTACCCTCGTTAAATGACTCCACTTTAATTGTAAGTCAAGCATTACAGTTAATGGCAGGAACCAGGGAATATTTTGTACCTTTTTCTTGCCCTCAAGTCCATTAGTCCCCAAGACTGAATGACAGGTAGGTGTTCAAAACTCTCGTTGAGTGTCTTTGAGGCACAAGAATGAAAACGAATCATAGAGAAAATAAAGGTGGTGAAATGTTGCCTTAAGAAGTATCTGTATTATAGCCAGGTATTCCTATAATTGAAGTTGTTTTTATGTCTATATGCCTCTCAGAATTTTTCTTCTTTTTCAGGTGATCTTAGCCAGTTCAAAGCAAATTGACAAATCCTCCATGTACAAGTTCTTAGAACCATGGCTTGGCTTAGGACTTCTTACGAGGTATGTCAGTTTAAATCTGTAAAACTATCTCATAGAAGCAGTTGCTTCTGTGTGACCTGTATTTCAAGAATTGACACAGGTATATTCTCTTCTTTTTTATGTAGCAAGACTGTGCTCTCAGGAATGAGGGGAAAGGTTGGCAAAAAAAGATTCCGCTAGCACCGGGTCTTTACCAGTCAAGAGTCCAGGTGTATGGCGATCTCTAGCCATGGTATTCAATAGTGACTATCACCAGTGTTCCAAGATTTAGGAGGTTCTGGTGTATGAGGAGTAAAGCAAAGGAGTGTGTGGAACAGAGAAATCTTAGAAATCCAATCAAAACATCAGTGAGCCCCAGAGATGTATATTGAGTCCTTGGACTGGCACCCCGCAGAAGAAGGCAGGAACCTTGTGGGGACTTTGGAGAATTGAAGTCCAGTAGACATTAAGAGAGAATCGTGGAGCACGTGGGTCATCTGAGGGTTAAGGCATCGATAAGAGGAGAGAAAAATTCCTACTTTTGGAAACTCAGAACTTAGAAATTGAGAAAAATTCTTAAAATTTAAGCCGGGCTCGGTGGCTCAGCCTGTAATCCCACGCCTTGGGAGGCTGAGGTGAGTGGATCGCCTGAGCCTGTGGGTTCAAGACCCGCCTGGGCAACTTGACGAGACCTCATCTCTGCAATAAATCAAAAAATTAGCCGGGCGAGGTAGCGCGCGCCTATAGTTCCAGCTACTTGGAAGGCTGAGGCGGAAGGATCGCCGGAGCCCAGCAGGTCGAGGCTGATGTGGCCGGGAGCGGCCACTGCACTCCAGTCTGGGCAACGGAGTGAGACTCCAACTCAAAAAAAAAATAAAAAAAAGAAATGGAGTTTCTATGTATTAAAATATGGCCCAAATTAAGAAAATAAAATCACA
>CAUYQG010016197.1:0-36195 GCA_963574415.1 Tarsius wallacei
TGTAGAGATGAGGTCTCGCTTGCCCAGGTGGGTCTCGAACCCGCGGGCTCAGGCAATCCACTCACCTCAGCCTCCCAAAGGCGTGGGATTACAGGCTGAGCCACCGAGCCCGGCTTTATTTTTTATTTTTTTTTTGAGTTAGGGTCTCACTCTGTCACCCAGACTGGAGTGCAGTAGCTGCTCCCGGCCACCGCAGCCTCGACCTGCTGGGCTCCGGCGATCCTTCCGCCTCAGCCTTCCGAGTAGCTGGAACTACGGGCGCGCACTACCACGCCCGGCTAATTTTTTAAAAATTTATTGTAGACATGAGGTCTCACCAAGTTGCCCAGACGGGTCTTGAACCCGCGGGCGAGTTCACAAGTTATTAAGGGATTTTCTCAAGTTAAACCAGTACATGGCTGAACTGGGACTAGAACATGTTTTTAGATTTCTAGTGACGAAGAAGAAAAAGCAATCTGCTATTTTGTCTTCCATCTAGCCCTCAACTATCTGAAGTAGTTAATTTCTCTCATCTCGGGAAAAGAAAACCTTTCTAAAAAAAGTTTTATATTTTTAGTAGAGAAAGGTTTGCATTTTAAAAAGATATATTATCTCAAGATAGGCCATAAATCAGGAATTTTCCAATAGTAGCCATGAATGATTGAGGCATCCATAAACAACTGGACTCATGGAATGGCAATAGCTTTTTAAACATTTTGCTTCTAGAAATAATTCATGGAAAACAGGGAGATTTGTATTTTGTTACCTGAAATGGAATCTCCTGGTATTTGTCAGAATTTCTCCACATTTTATCTCATCCAAATTGTAAATGCCATACAGGATGTTAATCAATATATATCACTAATTTCTGTATGCCGTGAGTCTCTTTCTTTTATTGCATATAATAAGGCTCTATTATATGCAATAAAGTTTTTTTCCTATACCATAGGATTGCCTATAAACTGTTTTTTTCCTGTAAAATAGTAGTCTAGTTTTCTTTTCATTGTACCACTCTAGCCACCAACAAGCCTGGATTTTAGATTTATAACAAAATTGTGGTGCTCCAAGAGGCAGGCATGCTTCATTTCCACCAGACAAAATTTACTTACATCCCTATAGATAGGAGAATTAGAGATGAATGTCTCTGCTCACAAGAAGTAAAAATAGTAAACACAAAAGATTCAATCTGTACTCTTTGCAAAGATGTTGGGATGCTGACTGGCTTAATGTTATTAGTAATTTTCTTATCTTCTTTTCATGTGTACTCATTCTCTTACTAGTAGACAAGGTCTTTTTGGAGTGGTGTTTCTAGCAGTGTGGACAGAAGTGGCTGGCAGACATTTAGGTCCGGGTGGTGTGTCTGCCCTTCCTGTTTGTGCCAATGTATCAATGCTGAGTTGCTCAGTTTTCTTCAACTGTATTTATTGCTGCATTTCTCAGCGTAAACTTATCCCATTGTATTTTTTATAAATAAATATTTTTTTGAACATTAAAAAAAATTCTTATTTTGTATACAGAGCAAGGGTACTACCTATGACCTGCAAGGACAAAGTTGGTTATGGGACAATAAGAAACCAAAGCTGATAGGACCAAATTCATATGCAGCATTGCATGCATATGCAGGGGCCTATCCATGCCAGTATTGCAAATATCAGCTTTGAGATACATGGGAGTCAGAGTCTGGGCATGTCTGAGGTCTGAGTTGGCAGGTACCGATACAGTAAAAAGTATAGTAGGTCTATTAGTCCCAGTCACCTTTGAGGCATCTTCTTGGTGGGGTCAATTAATCACTTGCTTGGAATTTCTGGGTCCCCCTCTTTGGTTGCTACCACAAGCCATACCCAGTAGCCACACACTTTCAATTTTCCAGCTTCTCTTTCCACTTCTGAGATAGAAAGAAACATGACTGCACAGTGTGTGAACTCTAGCTTCCTGTACTATGTTGGAGTCAGATGATCTAATCCAGAAGAGTTGATTGCATAAAGGGAGAATGTTGGAATTAGGTGGGAAAAACAGATTACTTTTCTTTCCTTCCTTTCTCCCGTGGATTGCTTGAAACATGGTTTATCCATAGAGTCCATCTGAAGATATTCCATATGGCAAAATGACAAAGAGAGCTCACTATCTCTCTCTGTCTCTTTTTTTTTTTTGAGTCAGAGTCTCACTCTGTCCCCCAGACTGAAGTGCAGTGGCATGCTCACGGCCACCACAGCCTTAACCTGCTGGACTCAGGTGATCCTTCCACCTCAGCCTTCCAAGTAGCTGGAACCACAGGTTCACGCTACCACACCCAGCTAATTTTTTTGATTTACTGTAGAGATGAGATCTCACCAAGTTTCCCAGGGTGATCTTGAACCCCTGAACACAGATAATCCTCTCACCTCTGCCTCCCAAAGTGCTGGGATTACAGGTATGAGCCACTGTACCCAGCACACTATACCTCTTTATGGCTCACTGTGAAGCAGTGGTGAGTGTGGTAATACATCATCTTAAACTGTTCTCATCCTTCCCTGTTGTACATCCTTATGACTCATTCTCACTATCCTGGGATTGTACCTGTAAATAACCATCAGCACTTAATCCTTGCTTCAAGCTCCATCTTCTAAGGAACTCAGGTAAAGGTAAGTACCACATATCTGGTACTCTTTCTCAGGACCTGAGACTTTATTGGTCATTTGACTTTTAAGAAACAAAAAAGAGGAAACAAACACAAAACTACAAATATGATACTTTTTGTGAATTATTTAGCTGTAACTACAACTAAATTATTTAGCTGTAACTAAAACAAAACAACAAAGGACAAAAATAAAGTGACTTAAGCAAGATAGAAATTTATTTCTCTCCCATAGAACAATCTAGAGTTATGTAATCCAACAACTAGCATAGTAATTTTCCTCCATGAAGTTCTTAGAAATGTAGCCTATTCTCAGCTCACTTTATATCTTCCTATTGGGCAGGAATCTGGGCATATCTTGGATGGATCCTCTCCTTTAGGGCTTCTCATGAAGCTGCAAACAACGTGTTGGCCAGAGATGGGGTCTCTGAAAGATTGACTGGGGAAAGATCTACACCCAGGCTCACATGATTATTGGCAGGATTCAGTCTTTTGGATCAAAGACCTCATGTCCTCGCTGGCTATTGAGCAGGGGCTGCCCTCTATCCCTTGTCCCAACATGGCAGCTTACTTCACCAAAACATGCAAGTTGAGAAGGCAATAGTCTGTTAGCAAGATGGAAGATACAAGCTTATGTAACATAGCCAAGAAAGTGACATCACATTCTCTTTGCTGCATTATATTGGTTAGAAATGATTGTAGGCCTGCCCACACTTGGGAGAGGGAATTACACAAAGTCATGAACACTAGGAAGTGAGGGTAATTGGGGGCCATTTTAGAGTTTGTCCACCACAAATAATTTGGTTTTACAGATCTGTGGTGGGTGGAGTTGAAGCCTGCAGGATTTGATCTGCTTTGTGTATTTATCATCTTACTTGGAGGTTATAGGCTGGCTAGGGAATGTGCTTCTCACAGTGATGGCAGAGGCACAAGAGAACAAGCTAAACTGCATTGTATATTCCGATCTCTACTTGCATCACATTTACTAATATTCTGTTGTCCAAAGCAAGTCACATGCATACACCCAAAGTCAAGGGGTGAAGAAATGCACCCCCTACTTTAGGGAAAGCATGGAAGGTGAAGAATTTGGTCCAATGTACAACAGTGTGAAAACAGGAAAAGGTAGTATTATTTTGGTGAAAGTGGGCTTGTGACTCAACCCTCACATTGCAAGTGAACTTCTTGTTTGGATTACATGAATTATTTGAAACAGGGCTTTATTTTTCTTGAGTTGGTGTCTCACTCTGTCCCCCAGACTGGAGTGCAGTGGCATGATCATGGTTCACCACAGTCTCAAACTCTTTCTGTCAAGCCTCCCAGTAGTTGGGACTACAGGCATGTGCCACCATGCCTTACTACTTTTTTGAGTTTTTCTAGAGATGAGGTTTTACTATGTTGCTCAGGCTGATCTTGAACTCCTGGCCTTAAGCAATCCTCTCACCTCAGCTTTCCAAAGTGAACGAATTACAGGCATGAGCCTCAATGCCAGACCAGAGCAGCCTTATTTATTTATTTATTTATATTTTTTTAAGTAAGCAGGCGTATGTTCATGCTCTGGTTGGAAAGTGGGGATGATACTGGCATTCCACTTACCATACTGGCATATTCTAATTCAGGGGTTGGCAAACTATTGCTCAAATCTGGTCCCCTCATTTGCTTTTGTAGAGCTTGCAAGCTAAGAGTGCTTTGTATGCTTTTAAATGGTTGAAAAACAACAAGAAAGAATAGTAATTTCATGACACATGAACGTTACATAAAATTCAAATTTCTGTGTCCATAACTAAAGTTTTATTTGAACATAGCCATACTCAACAGTCTATGACCGTTTTTACCCTACAGTGGCTTTGAGACTGTTGAGTAGTTGCAACAGAGATTGTATGGCCTTAAACATTTACTATTGTATCTTTTACAGAAAAAAAAATTGCTGACTATTGTTCAAATAAAAAATGCCACATATACAAATGCCTATGTATATATATAAGTAAATGAAATATGAGCTGGATATCACTTAAAATTTTAGAGGTGAAAGAAATTGGAGAATTTTTTTCAAGTCTACACTTTTATTTTAGAGATGTGAAAACAGGCAAAGATAACTAAAATAACTCTTTAAAGTCATATATTAGTGGCAAAACTGAGAAAATAACATACATTTCCCAATTAAGAATTTTTTCTCTGCAATGTGTTGTCACCTAATATTTTTTCTAATGTCCATTAAATAATAAATTTTAAATGGAATTTAAAAGGGGTCACAACTCTCATCTACATTTACTATTCAATTTATTTTTATTAATATTGTGATCTTTTTTGATTAGTGTGATGAACATTTCTCACATGGCTGGGAAATGTATCAATTATGGGGTTAATTAGTGTTGATGTTTAAACTCAGAATGAAGTCATATTAATCGAATGCATCTATTTGATGGGGTTTTAATTAATTAGGTTCTGAAAACCTCTTCTGATAAACTCCACTCCACGCTAATGAACTCCATGGATCACCTTATTAAGCTCTAACTGTTGGTATCTTTCCCCCTTGCACTGTTAAGCCATGTTTAATTTGTTCACATGGTTTCCAGAGTCAATAACAAGGCCTTTATTTTTACACCATGAAACCGGAGTTAGAAATATTCCCTCTCTCTAATTCAGTACAGTGTCTCCATAATGTATGTTATGGAAGAAGATGCTTAGCTAGAAGACTGTAAAGCACTAAAAGGAAAAAAAAAAAGTAATCCACATTAATGACATTAATGAAGCATGGGAGTAATGCAAAGCTAAAAATGGTATTTACAAAAACAGTCAATAAATCTTTAAGTTTAAAAATGTTTGCTATGAAGTAGCATAGTGATATAAATTACAGGGTTTAAACGGCATCTATTTTTCTTCTGAGTGCCTTAAAAAATAAATAAGTGTATATCTTTATTGGGGTTTATATTGCATACGGCATATTCACAGAATTTAAGTATACAATTGGATAAGTATTAAAAAATGACGTGCCCAGGTAACCATGACTCGAATTAAGATGAAAATATTTCCAGCACTACAGAATATTGCTGTGTCCCTTTCCAAATACCCCCCCCACACAGAGGCAACCATTTTCTTAGTTTTATCATCAGAGATTAATTTTCCTGTTCTTGAACTTTATATAAATTAAATCTTACAGAATGTACTAGTTTTAGTCTGACTCAAGACTTAATAGATTCATCCATGTCCTTGTATCAGTAGTTGTTTCTTTCTTCCTGTGTATTATTCTGCTAGATGAATGTGCTACAATTTACTTGTCCATTTTCCTATTGATAAACATTTAGATTTTCTCTCCCCAGGTTTTGGCACTTATGAATAAAGTTGCTACAGACATTCTTTGTAAATCTTTTTTGGGTGTATATCTGGGAGTGAAATCGCTAGGTTATAGGGTAGGTATATATATAACATTATAAGAAACTGCCCAACAGTTTTCCAAAGTGCTTGTATAATGCTTGGCACTGTTAGACACAGTGTTTAGCACTATCAGCCTCAAATTTTAGCTGTCAAAATGTGTATATAGTGGTATCTCATGGTGACTTTATTTTATCTATCTATCTATCATCAATCATCTATCTATCATCATCTATCTATATCATTTATCTACCTATCATCTTACTGCATATATTATCTATCATCAATTTGTGTATATATATATATATTTATGTACATATGTATGTATGCACGTATGTATGTATGTATGTATATGTTTATTAATTTATTTTGAGTTGAAGTCTCACTCCAGCCCAGGCAGGAGTGCAGTGGCAAAATCATAGCTTACTGCAGCCTCAGCCTTCTAGGCTTTTCTGAGCTCAAGCAATCCTCTTGCCTCAGTCTCCCAAGTAGCTAGGACTATAGGCATGAGTCACCACACCTGGCTAATTTTTAAAAAAAATTTTGTGTAGAGACGAGATCTCACTATGTTGCCTAGATTAATCTTGAATTATTGGGCTCAAGCAATTCTCCTGCCTCGGCCTCCCAAAGTACTGCGATTATAAGACTTAGCCACCATGCTCAACTCATGGTGTTTTTAATTTTCATTTGTCTGATGCATAATGACATCAAACACCTTTTGTGTGCCCGTTGGCCACTTCTTGTTCATCTTCCTTTGGAAAGAGCCTTTTCAGTTCTTCTTCTTCTTATTTATTTATTTATTTTTAAATATTGGGTTGTCTTTACAGTCTAGTTTGTAGAAGTTCTTCAACTATTCTGAATATTTTCTGAATTTTGTCAAATACATATATTGCTAATATTTTTTCCCATTCTGTGGCTGTCTTTTTCATTTTCTTAATTGTCTCTTTTGATGAGAAAAAGCCTTTAATTTTAATTAAGTTGAATTTATCAATTTTTTTCTTTTACAGTATATCTTTTTGTGTCCTAGCTAAGAAATCTTTACATATACCAAGGTCATGGAAATACTCATCTATGTTTTTCTTCAGAAGTTTAAAAATTTCAACTTTTATCTGGATGTGATAGCTCACTCAAGGTGGATGGATTGCTTGAGCCCAGGAGTTCGAGACTAGCCTAAACAACATAGTGAGACCTTGTCTCTACAAAACAAAACAAAACAACTTAGACTGGAATGGTGGTGCTTGTCCATAGTTCCTGCTATTCAGGAAGTTGAGGTGGGAGAATCACTTGAGCCCAGGAGTTTGAGGCTGTGGTGAGCCGTGATTGTGCCACTGCATTCAACCTGGGCACAGAGCAAGATGCCAACTAAAAAAAAAATTTATATTTAGGTTTATATTAGAATTATATTCAGGTATTAATTAAATTTTGTGTATGGTGTAAGGGAGAGGTCAGGACTCATTCTTTAAAATTTAGATATTCAGTTACTTGAACACCATTTACTGAAAAGATCTTCCTTTTCCTATTCAAGTGCATTGTTGTCTGTTGAAAATCAATTGGCTGTATAAGTGTAACTCTGTTGAGAAATTCTATATTTTATTCCATCAATCTATTTGGTTATCGTTAAGCCAGAACAGTTATTCTTGAAATTGGAAAGAATAAGTCCTCCAACAATTTTTCTTCTTTTTCTTTTCTTTTCTTTTTTTTTTTTTTGAGTTGGAGTCTCACTCTGTCGCCCAGACTGGAGTGCAGTGGCCGCTCCCGGCCACCGCAGCCTCGACCTGCTGGGCTCCGGCAATCCTTCCGCCTCAGCCTTCCAAGTAACTGGAACTACAGGCGTGCGCTACCACACCCGGCTAATTTTTTTGATTTATTGTAGAGATGAGGTCTTGCTTGCCCAGGCGGGTCTCGAACCCGCGGGCTCAGGCAATCCACTCACCTCAGCCTCCCAAGGCGTGGGATTACAGGCTGAGTCACCGAGCCCGGATCTTCTTTTTCAAGATTGCTTTTTAGGTCCTTCTATTGCAGTTTAGATTTATTTATTTATTTTCAGTCCTGCTCCATCCCTGCTCCTACATTTTAGATTTAGGCTGTCAACTTATACAAAAGACTTTTGGAATTTTTATAAGATTTCAGGGACTCTCTAGAAAAATTTAGGGTGATTGACATAAATATTGAATATTTTAATCCATGAATGTGGTATGTCTCTCCATTAATTTGTGTCTTTAATTTATCTAAACAAAGTTTTATAGTTTTTAGTATAGAGATCTTGAACTATTTTTTTCTGGTTAAATCTGTTTTATGTATGTATTACTATTTGCATTATTTTTGGCAATATGTCAGGTAGCAGACACTTTTAGTCTTTTGGTTACTCCACTCAAGATTCAGATTTCATGAATAGTTTCTGAAAAGGGTATGGGAAGGTGCAAGATTCATGGAGTTCAATGAGTCTTTGTTACCCAGAGAATAGGGAGTATATTTTTGGAGACAAACACAGCAAATATCTACTACCAGTTACTGAGCTAAATACTTGACATGATCTCCTTTAGTCCTTACAATATCCACATGGAATGTGTCATATTTCCATTTTACTAATATAGGAACATTTTAAAGCATTTACATATTTTCTTAAGAAGTTTTTATACTGTTCTACTAAGAATCATATGCACATAAGCAATTCAAGTGACCTTTATAACTTTTCCTCTTTTGTCCACTAACGCTGGTCTCATAGTAGTGCCACTTGGCAATACTATATCCATCATTCTTCCTTTATGACAGTAAAGAGAACTTATAATTTTTTTTTACTATTTCAAAAAAGCTATCTGAATGAGCATACCTAGATAAGGAAATCAGAATGTTGCATCACAGTTTTGGCTCTGCATTGAACACCCATTCTACCTTGAGCCTGATGCTTCACCTGTCTTGGTATTAGCTCTCTTATCTAAAATGTAAAAGATGGACTAGATCATGTATGGTTGGAAGTATTCTAAAGATGCTTCCCCCTCAATATTCCAGCACCATGGTTATTAAATCAAATGTAATCTAGGTACTGCTGGAAGGGACCAGCATATCTGTATAGTGCTGTAAAGGGACTTTGCAGATTAAGGTTACTAATCAGTGGCTTTATGATAAAGAGAGAATCCTGCATCTGAGTGGGCCCAGTGTAATCACACAGGTCTTTAAAAACAGAAGAGAAAGGCAGAAGATGTGGTGAAAAAGGAAGGGAGAGGAGAGATGAGGCAGAAGGGGAAGCCAGAGAAATTCTAGGAATAAGAAGGACTCTACCTGACATTGCTGGCTTTGCATATAGAAGAAGAGGGCCACCAGCCAGGAAGTGAAAGCACTCTTAGAAGCTGAATTTTTCCAAAAACCCGAGTGAGCTTCCATCTCCAGAACCTCCAGAAAGGAATGAAGCCCTGCCAAGACCTTAGTGTTGGCCTTGTGAAACCTGGAGCAGAGAACCAACTCAGCTGTGCTGTATCTCACTTCTGACTTACAGATTATGAGTGAACTAATGAGTGTTGTCTTAAGTCATTAAAATTGTGGTAATCTGTTATGACAGTAATAGAAAACTAATATATCAGAGTTATACATTCATAAGTCTGCAGTAGACAAGACAAAATATAATTGAGTATAAGTGTATTACTTGAGCCGGGTGAAAAATGATAGATGGTAAGGGATCTTTTGCAACAAATGATTTGGGGAGGCAAGAGGAAATGGTGGGAACTGTGGTGAATCTAAAGCGAACTATCCTTCCTCAGATCCAGCATATGGTAGGAGGGTGAACCCTGTGTTGCAGGATGTGATTCTTTAAGATAAACTAGAAATTCAGATTTTAATGTGAAATTTCTTTATTTTGGACAACTGACCATGAATGCTATTTATAAATACAAGCAAAACATGGCTGGCACTTAGATGTAACTTGAGGGATATCAATTTGTGACTTTTTGACAAGATGCCCTAAACATATTTGACCCTGCATAATAGGGAAAGCATAATGTGAAGTTTATAACTAAAAACCACAAAACCAGCTTTGAATCACTACTGAATGGTTATTGAAGTTTCTTCTCTAAAATGGGAATAATTATTCCATTTTCACTATGATGTGAGGATTAAATGAGAAAATGCACTTAGTAAATTGCACATCAGTATGTTAGCTATAATTTTTATTTCACTGGGACAGCAGTGGATGCAGGTCAGAACTGGCTATCATATTTATAAGATGCAATCTACCTCTTTTCAGTTTTTTTTTTCTTTTTTTGAGTTGGAGTCTCACTCTGTTGCTCAGGCTGGAGTGCAGTGGCACACTTATGACCACCCCAGCATTGACCTGCTGGACTCCGGCAATCCTTTTATCTCAGCCTTCCAAGTAGCTGGAACTACAGGTGTGTGCTACCATGCCCAGCTAATTTCCGATTTATTGTAGAGACAAGCTCTTGCCAAGTTGCCTGGGCTGGTCTCGAACCTATGGATTCAGGCAATCCACTCACCTTGGCCTCCCAAAGTACTGAGATTATAGGCTGAGCCACCAAGCCCGGCTACTCAGTTTTATAGAAAGACACAGGATAGGAAATACAGGCTGGAAATCTTCTTTATCTCATCAGGAGCCTAGCAGCTTACTTTACCCTGGCTCCCTCATCCAAAAGAGCATGTAGGATTATGCAGAACAAAAACTTTGTATGTGTGGATCACCTCGTCAAAGAGCAGCTGAGGTCTCAGTTTTCTACCAGTCTTTTCTACACGTCCATCCCCCTAGGTCCATGGTCTGTCAATCACAGCTCCACAGATCAGGGTTTCATAGCAAAGATGAAGGACATAATCTTCCACATTTAACTCAACTCTAGTTTCCAAGGAAATAGGACTCTAGCTTTAATTTTCCCAGGCAGGCTGAGTCAGTTCAGAACAATTTAAAATCTTCTTGCAATTAGCAACAGTTCTACTAAGGTAATGTATTAGTTTCCTGTGGTTGTTAGAACAGATGGGAAACTTGGTTGTTCAAAACGATAAAAATGTATTCTTTTCCAGTTCTGGAAGATGATGACAAGTTCAAATCAAGGTGCTGGCAGGAGTGGGAGCTCTCCAAGGTATCCAGGGAAGAATTCTTTCTTGCCGTCCAGCTTCTGGTGGCTCTAGGTATCCCTTGGCTTGTGGCTGCATAACTCGATTCTTTGCCTCCATCTTTGCATAGCTTCCCTTCTGACTATTATAAGGATATGTGTCATTGGATTTAGGGACCACCCAGCTAATCTAGGATGGTCTCATCTCGAGATCCGTAATTGCATCTACAATGATTATTAATATTTTTCCAAATAAGGTAACATTTACAGATTCCAGGGATTAGGATATAGACATATCTTTTGGGAGGCTACCATTCTTCCTAGTACTGGTAGGTAGTGAGCATAATATTGCTCCTATTACATAGATGCACACTCTTGGTAGCCAAGGATACAGGAATGAGGGAAGCTAATTCATGCCTTAGAACTAGGAAAAAAACCACATGGCTTGGACGCAGAATGAATCGATGACATTGTCCTCTTTACCATTGTTATTTGTTCTTCAGAGAAAATTGGATTCTGTAACAAGGACTTTTGTTTAAAAAAAAGTGTGGTGTCGTTTCTCCTTGGAATGTACCATGATAGCAATTCGGCTGGGTTTAACATGTGAATGATTGGGTTGAATCCTGTTGGTATCTTTGTGAAAGTTGGTTTGATTTTGGTTTAAGAGTCCAGCTCTAGGAAGAATGACTTTGAACTTCTCAATCATTAGTCAGGTGTTCTGTTTATAAGTGTTATCATTGCTGATCATGAATGTTTTTTCCCAGAAGCTAAAAAGGACTGTAAATATATGAACTTGTTCAGACAACATCTTTCTTCGCTGGAGGAAGAAATCATTCAAATCCATTTTCTCTAGCCAGCATCTAGGGAAATCAGATTATAGACCCCTTGTATCCACTAATGTCAGAGGGCTGGAAATTACAAAATGGTTCTTCATATAGCTTTAGAATTAGGAAAGCACGAGAGAGTTGGTTTATTACCTTTCTCCTTAAGTAATAAAGGATAAGCTCCTTATGTGAAAACTCATTTGACATGTTAGTCATCAGGTATGCCTTTGTCCCATGCTAATGTGCTAGTCTGGTGCGAATCTATGGTTTCATTTTCTTTTCAGTATGTAATGTAGTGTAATTCTCTCTCAGTCGCAATGCTATGAAATAATAGGGAAGAAAAAGATGTAGCGAGGTTATTAAGTCCTTCCCTAGCCTTGAGATATGCTTAACTCTTACTCTTCTTAACTCGTGGAAGTGATTTAGCTTTGACAACAAAGGTAATTCAGAAAAAAATACCTATTCTCTTGCTTTCACTGTTTAGGCCTGCCTGTGATTATCTGTTTAATAAAAGGCAGTAGGTTTAACAATTCCATTAAATTTCACACCCTATAAAACACACAAGTCATTGGCAGCATCTATGCTGCATGAGTATTTAATAATAGGAACTAATGCTTTACAGCACTTTACAGTTTACAAAGCACTTTCTGTTTATTATCCTATTTAAGCTTTGTGAGATAGGTAGTATTATATCCATTAAAGAAATGAGATAAGTGAGGGTTAGAGTAGTTAAATAGCTAATAGATAATAGTATCTGTGGTGACAGACCTAGTTAAGGCTAGAGCCAGAAGTTGAACAATACTGCCTTCTTTCTTTATCACATTATGAGTTCCTTTAACCCTGGCACAGTTGTTCAGGCAGTTGAAAGCAAGAACCATGGGTGACTGATTTGTTACAAATGTGGAGTTTAAGAGATGGTTGGTAACTTAAGTATCATCTAGTTGTATTAATTTACTTTACATGATGGGAGTTGGAGATATTGCTTCCCACATTCCTTTGAAAACTCTAGGCTCAGTTAGAAAGGTCTGAGCTTGCAAATACAAATACTTCCGGCTTTTTTTTTTTTTTTAACAGGAAAATGAGGAAACTAGAGTTCAGAGAGGGAAAGGAGCTTGCCCAAAGTCATGAAGTTGGCTTGTGGTAGAGTTGGGAGTTTGGGTCCAGATTTCATAGCTTTCAGTCCCATGCTCAAGTAGCATCTTAGCACTTCGAATGAATTTCACTTACCAGTTTACTTTAGGACTGACAGAGTTTCTTATAAAGCAATTAAAAAATGCTAATTAAGGCTGGGTGTGGAGGCTCACACCTGTAACCCAAGCACTTTGGGATGCCGAAATGGGAGGATCACTTGAAGTCAGGAGTTCAAGACCAGCCTGGACAACATAGTGAGAACCTCATTCTAAAAAATTACAAACATAGTTAGCTGAGTGTGGTGCTGCATGCCTGCAGTCCCAGTTATTCAGAAGGCTGAGACAGGAAGTTCACTTGAGTCCAAGAGTTTCAAGTTACAGTGAACCATAATCATGCCAATTACTAGCCTGGGTGACAGAGTGAGACACAGTCTGTAACAAAAATAAATAAACAAAAATAAATTTTAAAAATAAAATGAAGCTTTAAAATAATAAATGGAAACACAGGTAAATTAGCAGAAGTTTTATCAATTGGAAATTATAAATATATTTACTGGACAATTCCTGGGTCAAAGAGAAAAATAAAAACCACATTTGCTGAATATTTAGGAAATATAGATACCAAAAAGGCCACATATGAGAAGAAACAATAGAATGTGGCCAAAGTTGAACTGAGTGGAAAATTCATAACCTTAAATATCTGTGTTACTAAATAAGAAATAATAAATGAATTAAGTATTTACTGAAGGAAGTTGAAATAAGTACACAATAGGCCTAACAAAAGCATAAATATTAATTTTATACATATCCATAATTTATTGTTTAATTAATTATTCACATAATTAATTAGAGGAAAGATAAAAGGAAAACATCAGTAAGATAGTGGAATAGATGGTCATTAGCTCATATCCTCTCAGAGCAACAATGCAATAATTCGTCAGCCATCCACAGAGAAAAGTGCCTTTGTGGCAGCATTGGAATCCAGGTAGGAGGTTTTTGAAATACTGGTATAACTACAGATCAAGAAGAATTGTTTGGAGTGGACAGACCTGTGCCCAGGTGACAGGTTTGCTGGCCTGGAAATGGTCTCATCTCCCTGTGGACTCCGTTACAGCCACATTTGACCTTGGTGCTGCCACTAGATTCATTCACCACAGGACACAGGCAATAAGCCTACCTGTGCCTCAGGTAACTAGCCCACTGACCTCAGGCTCAGCTGTGGACCCTATTGTGGTCCTGTTACTAGGATCCAGTCACTCTCAGCTACAGTCTGAGAGTAGTCCTGACCATTCAGGGACCTGCTAGGAAACATGCCCACATGTGCATCTAGAGGCCTGCCGATCTTGGCTAGACTGCACATCCTGATGCAGCCCTGTGACCTGGTTCCAGTCCTGCTTGGCCACAGTCCAGGGGCTATTGTACCTGCCAACGAATCTAGTAGGAAACCAGTAGGTATGTCTATCTGTGTCCAAGAACAGGTTTGAAGACTTAGGTCTCAGCTGTAAATTCTGAAGCAGCCCTATGACAAGGCACTACTAGCCCCATATATATAGGATATGTTATATAGCGTATATAGTATTAGTATAAAAACACTACTGATTTTTGAATGTTGAGTTCGTATCCTGTAACTTTACTGGATTCATTTATTAGTTCTAACATATTTTTAAAAAACAGAGTCCTTAAGATTTTCTATTTGATCATATCATCTGCAAACTGAGATAATTTACTTCTCTTCAAATTTGTATGCTTTTAATTTACTTTTCTTTCCTGATTGCTCTGACTGGGACTTCCAAGTACTATGTTGAAAGCAGTGGTGAGAGAGAGAATCCTTGCCTTGTTCTGGATCTTAGAGGAAAAGTTTTTAGTTTTTTCCTACTGATTATAAGGCTGACTGTGAGTTTTTAATATATGGTCTTTATTGTGTTGAAGTAAGTTCCTTCTGTACTTATTTTGTTGAGAGCTTTATCAGGACAGGATGTTGAATTTTGTCAATTTTTTTCCCCTGCATCTATTGAGATAATCATGTGGTTTTTTGTCTTTAATTGTATTAATGTGGTTGGTATATCACATTTTTTGATTTGCATATATTGAACCATCTTTGCATCACAAGGATAAATTCTACTTGATTGTGGTATATGAGTCTTTCAATTTACTGTTGAATTGGTTTTCTAGTATTTTGTTGAGAACTTTTTACAACTTTGTTCATCTGGAATATTGGCTTGTAGTTTTCACTTCTTGTGCTATATTTGTCTGGCTTTGAAATTTAGGTGATGCCGACCTCATAAAATGAGTTTGGAAATGTTCTTTCTCTAATTTTTTGGAAGAGTTTTAGAAGAATTGGTATTAATTTTTCAAATACACAGTAGAATTTACCTGCGAGGTCATCCAAGGCTGGGCTTTTCTTTGTTGGGGGAGAGAGTTTGATTACTGATTTAATCTTCTTACTCATTTGGTCTGCTCAACTTTTCTATGTCTTTTTGATTCAGTCTTGGAGGTGGCATGTTGGAAAATATTTATTCATTTCTTATAGGTTATACAATCGTTTTGGCATATAATTGTTCACAGTAGCCTCTTATGATCCTTTG
Organism: Tarsius wallacei; assembly: GCA_963574415.1. Taxonomy (NCBI): domain Eukaryota; kingdom Metazoa; phylum Chordata; class Mammalia; order Primates; family Tarsiidae; genus Tarsius; species Tarsius wallacei. Next base: position 15,553 of record CAUYQG010016197.1, read on the forward strand.
AATTTCTGTGGCATTTTTTGTAATGTCACCTCTTTCATTCATGATTTTATTTGAGTTTTTTTTTCTTGGATAGTCTAACTGAAAATTTGTCAAATTTGTTTATCTTTTCCAAAAATGAACTCTGAATTTCTTTGATTTTTAAAATTATTTATCTATTCTGTTTATTTCTGCTTTAATATTTATTATTTTCTTCTTTCTGCTAAGTTTGGGTTTAGTTTGTTGTTGTGGTTCTTCCTCCCCCTCCCCCCTCCCTCCTCCTCCTCTTCTTCCTCCTCCTCTTCTTATTTTTGAGTCAGGGTTTTGCTCTGTCACCCAGGATGGAGTGCAGTGGCATGATTCTAGCTCACCATAGCCTTGACCTCCTGGGCTTAGGTGATCCTCTCATCTCGGCTTCCCAAGAAACTGAGACTACAGGTGCGCAGCACCATGCCCAGCTAGTTTTTGATTTTTGAAGAGATGAAGTCTTACTATGTTGCCCAGGTTGGTCTTGAAATACTGGGCTCAAGCAATCCTTCTACCTTGGTCTCCCAAATTGCTGGGACTATAGGTGAGAGCCACTGCACCAAGCCTGTTTTTCTTCTTTTTTAAAAATACCTTGTAGAGATGAAGTCTCATTATGTTTCCTAGGCTAGTCTCAAACTCCTGCCTTTGATTAATCCTTCCCTTGACCTCCCAAAGCACTTGGATTACAGATGTGAATTACCATGCCTTGTCTAGTTTGTTCTTTTTAAAAAAGTTCTTTGTGTTGTAAAGTTAGATTGTCTAATTGATATATTTTCTCTTTTAAATTTTACTTTTTTTTCCCATTAATGCTCATTTTTATTGTTTTTGAATGCATTTATTTCACAATCTGTTCATTAGGTGCTATACACAAAGCTTGTATCAACTTTTATGTTTATAAAAACTTAACAAATAGAAAATTGACTTAAGCCAAAGCCAACATTAATTAAAAATGAATAGGCAGAATTTTCCCCATTATACTTGAGTGTATAAGGAAACTTTAAAAAGCTTATGACAAAATGGAATTAGAAGATAAAAATAAAAACTTTATTTCTCAACATAAGCTCCACCAAGTTCAATATACTCTTATACGTGATGACACCAGTTATTTAGTCCATCGCTAAAGACTTGAGGCTCCTGGGACTTTAACCATGTCAATGTAGTCTTTTTTATATTATTAACTGAGTAAAAATGAATGCTCTTTAAAGATTTTTTTTTTTTGAGTTAGAGTCTCACTCAGACCTCCAAGATGGAGGGCAGTGGCATGATCACAACTCACTGCAGCCTCGACCTCCTGGGTTTAGGTGATCCTTCTGTTTTGGCCTCCTGAGCAGCTCAAATTACGGGTGTGTGCCATTGTGTCTGACTAAGATTTTTTAAGATTAAGATTAAGAAACAAAGAAATGAGCAGTGGCAAGATGGCAATTAAACTGGTTGGAGTATGTGAGTCTATGCATGGGTGATTGTGCATAATGATGAATTTGCATATATGCGTGTGTGTGCAAGTAGGTGAGCGAATGTCTGACTGAGGGGAGATGCAAGATCAAGCACCCAGGGCTCTCCTGCAGAAGCAGCTGCAATTTGCCACTGCTCTGAATTCAACACCTGCCATGCACAGGAACACTGCCATTCTCAGGGCATCTCTTGGGAAAAGACAGCAGAAATTAGCGACCTCTTGGCAGTCAGCACCTGTGGCAACAGGCCAGGACTGGCATTAGGGACTGAGGAGAAAGGGCCATAAGGAAATCTGAAGCTGATTCCACCAGAGAAGAAGTCATGGGCCAATGCCATTTTCTCTGTCCTGGAACCTGGGGAAGACCTGTTTTGGGCTTGTCCAATGCCAAGAAGCCTGCATCCTGAGACTGAAGGACGATCTCTACACCCCTCTGGGATCACCATCATTGACCCAGAGAGAATACTTTAAGTGCACGATACCAGAGAGACAACAGCCCCACCCCCCCATACTGGGCCAAACACAGATGCATGCAATTGGAGTGGGAGATCTAGCAGCAGATGAGTTGGAATAAGTCCTGATCTGATTTGCTCCCTTTTTCCCAGTGGTACATGGGGTGTCTGACTCATGTGGAGAGCAAGTTGATCAGCCTGCGCTGAGAGCAGAGGGAAGGGGTCTAGAGAATGAAGCCCACTCCCTACCACCAAGGCAAAAGCGTGGTGCTTGGGACACACCAGTAGGAGAAAAAAAAAATAAGGAAAGAAACTGAATTTCCGGAAATGGTCACAAGAGGGAACTTCCTCCCTGCTCTCTCCATACACATCTTATTGTTTGTGTCTTCTAATTTGATTTGTCCTCTTTTTTCCTTTTTTTTGTATATGGGTATATTTGAATGTGAGTGTATCTTCAATTATTTTGGTTTTTGTTTGTTTATCTGTTTGTTTGCTTGCCTGTTTTCCTTCTCCTTCTTTCCCTTCATCTTCCTTTCATCTCCCTTTTTCCTTTCTCTGTTCTTTTCCTTTTTTTTTTAAATCTCATTTTGGTTTCAGGGAGTATACATATGCTCCCACCACATGGACATATTGTAAGGTGGTAGAAAGTGGATTCCAGGGGACCCACACCTCAGTCAGCAGATACTGTGATCTGCAAGCAGGTAGAGAACCAAATAAAAAGCACAACCCTATTCACAATAGCCACGAAGAAAGTGAAATACCTCAACATCTTCCTAACCAGAAAAGTGAAAGACCTTTACAATGAAAACTACAAAACACTGTTCAAAGAAATCAAAGATGACACAAACAAATGGAAAAAATTCCATACTCATAGGTCAGAAGAATCATCTTTGTTAAGATGTCCATCCTACCAAAGGCAATCTACAGATTCAGTGTGATTCCCATTAGATTATCAACATCATTCTTCTCAGACCTAGAAATGACCATACAAAAAAATTCATATGGAAACATAAAAGACCACAAATAGTTAAAACAATCCTTAGCAAAATGAATAAAGTGGAAGGTATCACACTCCCAGACTTTAAACTTTATTGTAAGGCTACAATAATAAAAACAGCCTGGTATTGGTAAAAAAAACAAAACAAAAAACAGACATATAGATGAATGGAACAGGACAGAGATTCTGGAAGTAAGACCTCAATTTCTCAACCTACCCATCTTTGATAAAGCCTCCACCAACAACCAATAGGAGAGGAGAACCTGTTCACTAAAGGGTGTTGGGAAAATTGGCTGACAACAAGCAGAGTATTGAAACAGGACCCCTACCTATCACCATACAGAAAAAATAACTCCAAATAGATTAAAGACCTAAATGTAAAACCTTAGACTGTAATAATCTTAGAAAACACAGTAGACATCCTTACAGAAATTGGAATAGGCAACCAATTCCTGATCAACACTCCAAATGCCCATGCCATAAAAGATAAGATAGACAAAAGAAACTACCAAGAGAGCAGGGAGACAGCCCATCAAAGCAAAAGAAACTACGAAGAGAGCAGGGAGACAGCCCTCAGAATGGGAAAAAATATTTGCCAACTATATATCTGACAAAGGCCTAACTTCCAGGATCTATAAGGAACTCAAAGATGCTGAAAGGAAAAAAAAAAAAAAAAAACCCAACAAACCAGCCCCATTACAAGGTGGGCAAAAGACATAAATAGACACTTCTCAAAAGAAGACATACAAGCGGCCAACAGACATATGAACAAGTGCTCAACCTCACTAATCATCAAAGAAATGCAAATCAAAATCACACTGAGATGCCACCTAACTCCAATCAGGATGACCGTCATCAATAACTCAAAAAACAACAGATCTGGAGAGGATGTGAAGAAAAGGGAACGTTTCTATGCGGTTGGTGGGAGTGTAAACTAGTACAGCCTCTATTGTAAACAGTGTGGCAATTCCTAAAAGCTCTAAAAATCAACATTCTACATGACCCAGCAATCCCCCTTCTGAGAATATACACAGAGGAACTCAAATCATTTTACAAAAAAGATGCCTGCACACGTATGTTTATTGCAGCATTATTCACAATATCAAAAACATAGAATCAACCATGATGCCCATTGAAAGTGGATTGGATAAAAAAAATATGGTACATATAGATAATAGACTATTAAACAGCCATAAAGAAGGACAAAATTATGGACTTCACAGCAACTTGGATGGATTTAGAGTCTATCATACTCAGTGATCTATCACAGAAACAAAGAACTGAGTATCACAAGTTCTCACTCATAAGTGGACCCTGAATGTTTACCATAATATTATAAAAAAGGGTTTGGCAGTAGTGGGACACTGCCAGGGGAGGGGCAAGGGGGGCTCATAACATCAAAAAGGGTACCTAATCTCAAACCAGGTGAAGTGGAGACCAAAGGGACAGGGTCTTGCTCTATTGCCCAGGCTGGTCTCGAGCTCCTAAACTCAAGCAATTCTCTCACCTTGACCATCCATAGTGCTGGGATTAAAGGTGTAAGCCACCATGCCCAGCCTAATCTTCAAATTCTTGATCAAATAAATCTGACAAATGATGTTCTTTAACAAAAACACCCTTCAATTTTATTTCTTCCCTGCATATTTCATGCAATTATCTTCTAAGACCCATGTATCTTTTCCCAACATCTCTGAGGGTAAAATTCCTTGATATGAACCTTTAGGGCTGGAATCTTATTTTCTTCTTAATTCCTTCATTGTGGCAAAATGCATTTCAGAAAAGGGCTTCCTTAACTCAAAAGTCAGCACATCCTCTTGGACTCTCACTAACACTCCTCTGGAATCACACACCTATGACCAGCCACACCATCTCCCATCAGGGAGCCAGACACCTACTAGCATGTTCCTGGACTCCTCTCTATTCCGGTCCTGCCTCTAGTTTGCATCATCAGAATTGGCCTCACAAGAAGAACTATGGCAACAGATTGAGTTGGAATGGGTGAAGACAGGAGGAAAGTGAGCTGACTGCAGGAAAACCCACCATCCAGCCTCCAGTCTTATTTCATTTTTATTTTTTTGAGTTGAAGTCTGACTGTGCTGTCCAGGCTAGAGGGCAGTGGTATGATCATGGCTCACCATAACCTTTACCTCCTGGACTCGGGTGATTATCCTGCCTCAGCCTCCCAAGTAGTTGGGACTACAGTTGTGCACCACCATGCCCAGCTAATTTGTTAATTTTTTTGTAGAAATGAGGTCTTGCTATGTTGCCTAGGCTGATCTTGAACTCCTGGGCTCAAGAAATTCTATCTCAACCTCCCAAAGTGCTGGGATTACAGGTGTGAGCCACTGCACCTGGCCTTATCTTCTCTTTTTTAATGTGGACATTTAACATTATAAACTTCTCTGTTAGTACTGTTTTTGCTGATCCCATAAGGTTTGGTATGTTGTACTTTCATTTTTGGTTGTTTCAAGATATTTTAAAAATTCTCTTTGATTTTCTTTTTTACCCAATTGTTGTTCAAAGGTGTGTTGTTTAGTTTCCATGTACTTGTAAATTTTCCTGTTTTCTTTCTGTTATTAATTTCTAATTTCATTTATTGTGGTCTGAGAAAATACTTGGTATGATTTCAATCTCTTAAATTTGTTAAGACTTGTTTTGTGGCCTAACATGTGTTATATCCTGGAGAATATTTCATATGCACTTGGGAAGAATATATATTCTTTTCTTGGGTAAGAAGTTTGGTATGTGCCTGTTAGATTCATTTGGTCTACAGTATTTAAGTCAGCTGTTTCCTTATTGATTTTCTGGCTGAATAGTCTTCACAATATTGAAAGTGGGATATTTAAATCTCTTACTATTATTGTGTTAAATTAATCTTTCCTTCAAATCTGAAAATATTTGTTTGATATATTTAGGTGCTCTTGTGTTGGGTGTATATATATTTATGATTATTATTTTTCCTGTTAAGTTGACATTTTTATTATTCTATAATAACCTTCTCTGTCTCAAGTGACAATTTTTTATTTAAACTATATTTTGTCTGGCATAAGTTTAGCCACTCCTGATCTTTTGTGGTTACCATTTACATAAAATACCTCTTTTCTTTTTTTTAAATTTTTATTTTAAAGATGTAGTGTATAATTCAGGGTTAAGTATACACATGGTCATTATACAGGCAAAGTTTGGGCCTCACTTTGGTTTCCACGTCATATGTTTTTTTTCATTCCTACATTTTCAGCCTACGTGTGTCTTTATATCTAATGTGAATTTCTTGTAGACAGCATATTGCAAGATCTTTTTAAAATTCCATTCAGCCATTTTATAATTTAAAATTCCATTCACACTTTTGTTATACAGTTTAATTAATTTATATACAGTGATTATTGATAGGAAAGACTTACTATTGCTATTTTGTTAGTTGTTTTCTGTCTATGCAATTCTTCTGTCTTTTCTTTCTTGCTGTCTTCTTTTGTTATTTGATAATTTGGTAATTGTAATGGTTTAGTTAAGTTCCTTTGTCTTTATCTTTTGTGTATCTACTATACATTTTTCCTTTGTGGTTATCATGGGACTTGTATAAATCTTGTAGTTATAACTGTCCATTTTAATTTGATAACAACTTGATTTTAATTGCATACAAAAACTCTACACTTTTATCCCCCACACACAATGTGTTCCTGAGTCAAAGTTTACTTCTTTTTATATTTTTTAATTCATTACCAATTTTTTGTGGTAGTTATTTTTAATGTTTTAAAACTTTTATATTAGAGTTATAAGTAATTTGTGAACCACAATTACAGTGTTTTTATTATTATTTTTTCAGTCAGGGTCTCATTCTATTACCCAGGCTAGAGTGCAATGGCATGATCATGGCTTATGGCAGCCTTGAACTTTTGGGCTCAGGTCATCCTTTCACCTCAGTCTCCCAAAGAGCTGGGACTATACCATGCACCACCACACCTAGCTAAATTTTTGATTTTTTTGTAGAGACAAGGTGTTACCCTGTTGCCTAGGCTGATCTTGAACTCCTGGGCATAAGCAGTCCTCCTGCCTCAGCCTCCTAAAGTTCTGGGATCATAGCAGTGAGCTACCACATCTGACCACAATGACAGTGTCATATAATTCTGTTTTTGACTATATATTTAACTTTGCCAGTGAAATTTATACTTTTACATACTTTTCTTATATGAAATTGATGTATAGTATGTTTTCAGTTCCTTTTGAAAAACCCCTTAAACATCTCTTATAAGGTAAGTCTATTAGTGATGAATTCCCTGTTTTTGTTTGGGAAAGACTTTATCTCCCTTTCGTTTTTAAAGGATAGCTTTGTAGGATGTAGTATTTTTGGTTGGCTTTTTTTCCCTTCTACACTTTAAATATACCATCTTGCTACTTGCCTTCAAGTTTTCTGTTGAGAAATCTTCTTATAGTTTCATGGTGGTTCCCTTGTAAATGACAATTTACTTTTTCTTTATGCTTTCCACATTCTCTCTTTTCCATTGACTTTTGACATTTTAATTATAATGTGTCTTCATGTAGACCTATTTATAGTCAACCTATTTGAAGTCCTACGGACTTTTTGAGTCTGGACATTTATTTTCATCATATTTGGAAAGCTTTTGATTATTATTTTAAAAAATAATCTCTCTCTCTCTGTCTCTGTCTCTATCTCTATCTGCTTTTTCTTCTAAGACTCCCATAATGTATATATTGGTTTGCTTGATGGTATCCCATTAGTCTCATAAGTTTTCTTCCCTCTTTTTCCTTTTTTCCTCCTATGGGTAATTTTAAGCGACCTGTCTTTGAGTTTACTGATTCTTTCTTCTGCTTGATTAATTAAGTCTGCTGCTGAAACTCCCTACTTCATTTTTAATCCAATCATTGTATTCTTCAGCTCCAAGATTTTTAAAATATGTTTAACTCTCTTTGTTCAACTTTTTGTTTTGTTCTTCGATCAATTTCCTGATTTCATTAAATTGCTTATAAGTGTTCTCTTGTAGCATACTGAGCTTCTTTAAAACAATTATTTTGAACTCTCTGTCAGGTAATTCATGGATCTCCATTTCTTTGGGGTTAGTTACTAGAGGTTTGTTATGGCTTTTTGGTTGTATCACGTTTCCTTGATTTTTCATGTTCCTTGCATCCTTGTGTTGATGTCTGCACATTTGAAGAAGCAATCACCTCTTCTAGACTTTATGGACTGGTTTTAGTAAGTAAAGGCCTTCAGCTCTGGGGTTTGGGGGTAGATAAGGTGTGTGTGTGTGTGTGTGTGTGTATGTGTGTTGGAGTGCCCTGTGGCACTAGATATAGTGGTGTGGAGCTCTAAGTGCATGCAGAGGAGCGTGGCAGCTCCAGGTCCAGGTGAGCATGGTGGTTCAGGCAGCTAGAGTCTGTGACGTTGGCAACTACTTGGCTTTTGGTGGCAAAATCTGTTTGTGGAGGGGACGCAGTGGTTGTGAGGGTTGCTGGGGCCCTCAGCAGTACCTCTGGGTTCAGCAGAAAGCATGCATTGGTAGGTAGGGGCTAGGGTCAGTGCTGTGTGCATACACACAGCATTGAGGGCTAGTGATAGGAGTTAAAGTTGGCTGCATGCATGTGCCTGGCTCCAGGGGTCAGGGGTAGCAGTGTGCCTGTGGTGGTGAGGACTGTAGCCAGTTGTGGGGCTAGGGTCAGTCGTGCATGTTTAGTGACTCCACTGGGTCCTAGGTTCAGGATGCTCTCAGTGCATTGGCTGGGGCAGCTTTGGTGGTAGAAGGGCTAGAGGCAGGTGGTGACTCAGAAAAATGTGTTCCATGAAGGCAAAAAACTACAGGGCCCTCAGTGACAAATGTTGTACAAGGTCTATGACAAATGTGCTGGCTATTGTTTTTTTAGTAGCAAAAGCTCCTGGGGTTCTCTTTGGAGCAGGCCTCTGGGATCTGTGATTGTGATTACTGCAGGGTCTTTGGTGATGAAAGCTGTGGAGGGTCCATGGTGACTGCAAGGGCTGTTGAGAACCTCAGTGGTGAGGGCTGCTGGGTGCACTGCAGAGCAGGTCACTGAGTCCTGCAGTGACACCTTCTATGTGATTGGTACTTTTGATAGCCCACACCCTTCTGTTTTTCTTAGCCATCTCCAGATGTCTGAGCTCCCCAGCTATCTGGGTTGGGCAAAATCAAAGCAGGTTCTTTAGGCAGTGCCCTGAAAGGCCGGGGAGGTTGGGCACTCATCCTCTTCTCCTTTTCTCCCACAGGGGGAACTTATGGGCTGAGGACAGTCCTCTCAATACTGAGCTGTGGCTGCCTTGAGGGATGGGATGATGTGGACAAAATGAAACTAGCCTTCTTACCCTTTCTGTGCAGTTATTCTTGATTCTTTTGCTCAACTGTGTTGCTGCACCTTCTGAACTAGGCTTCTGAACTTTCTCAACTATTTTTGTTTATTGATAGCTATCTAATTTTTGTTTGTAGTTGGGGTGGTGGACAAAGTCTGGGATCTCTGACTATACCATCTTGCTGGCATTACTGCTTCTACTACCAGACACTTCATTCTTATTTTGGAAACAGAAAAACATTGTTGCTCAAGAAGAGGGTTTTTTTGAAAGTAGGATTTATTAAGAAGACAGAAAAGTTCCCAGAGTGGGAGGAGACCTGAAAGAGTTTGCCCAAGGGGAGATGTTTTAAATCTGAGAGCCATCATGGTAGATGCTTTGAAATCATATGCTTGTGCATAAATCAACATAAGATTTCATTAATGAGATTATTTTTTAAAGTGAGAAAAAAATCTTTATTTTGCTTCTATGACATTGTAGAACCTGCTGCATTGTTAGGAATGGAAAATAACTTTGGGAAAATGGGGAATGACATTTGATGATTGTTTAAAATGGGACAGTGCTTACTGAGATATTTAAGTGGTAGATTAAACATAGAAGCAGATTAAACTTAGAAGAGGCATTGCTTTAAAAAGTCCTTTCTAAAGAGACAATCTAGATTTAGAATTATCAACTTGGGGAGGGAAATTTTTTAGGATACATTTCTCCTGCTGCAGAACTACCCATTGTTGTATTGATAATAGAGTAATGTACCTTATTTATTTACTCAGAAAATATTTACTGAACACAAACACAATAGCAATCACTAGAGAGAGAAAGCATGTTTGGTGTTGTAAATGTATAACACCAATAAATATGAATAGCTAGTATTCTAAGTGCTATGGATAAGAGTTACATGATACAATGAAAGCTTCTAATCGAGGCACAGAGATCATGAAGGGCTTTCCTGAGGAGGTAATGCTTGAAGTGAGATTTGAGTAGGAGCCACACAATTGATAAAGGAAAGGGAAAAGTGTTCTGGACAGAAGAAACAGCATGTTCAAAAGTCCTGTGGTAGGAGGGAGATAGGGGCAGATAAGGGCTGAAGAGAAATCCAATGTTGCTGGAATGAAGAGCATGGAGGAGAAGCGTTAAAAAATATGAGATGAGGTATTGGAAGAGGTAGAAGTTAAACATACCTTTCATCTATTCATGAAAGGACATTAAACACTATTGCTATCTTTAGATAAAAGAAAAAACCATGAGTGGGGGAGATAGGTGCTTAGAAAAGAGTTTCCCATCTGCACTCTGGAGATCCAATGGGTTGGTCACTTAGTTAAAAATGTTACTTTATGCCTGAAAGCACATATTGTGCAGAGCCAGAATTTTTACTTTCATTGCTACTTTGGATTAAGACAGTAGATTAAACCTTTAAAAAATTACTGCTATGACCATTTTGCATCAGAATCTACACACAAAATCTTTAGCTTCATGAAAAATGATAAATATCTATATAACCTATTATCTACCTATCTATCACCATCTATCATCAATCTATCATCATCAATCTATCTGTATCCTATTGATTCTGTTTGTCTGGTGAACTCTAATGTTCTACCCCTTATTTACTGCTCTGACTCAGATGGGGATGGGAGGGGGTGGACAGAATTCATCTGTAATGATTACTATTATTTGTCAACTTGGCTGGGCCATGATGTCCAGATATTTGGTCAAACATTATTCTGGTTGTTTCTGTGAGGGTGTTTTTGCAAGAAATTAACATTTAAATAGGTGGACTGAGTAAAGCAAATTGCCCTCCATAATGTGGGTGGGCCTCATCCAATTAGCTGAAGGTCTGAATAGAACAAAAAGACCTTCTTTGAGCAAGAAGGAATTTTGCAGCAGATGGCATTCTGACTTGAACTGCAGTATTGCCTCTTCTCTAGGTCTCTAGCCTGCTGGCCCTCCCTGCCAATTTTGTGCTTGCTAGCCTCCTTAAGGAATTGTGAACTAATTCCTTAAATCTTTCTCTTTTAGTCTCTTTCTTTCTATATCTATCTATCTATTTATCTATCTATCATCTATCTATCTGTCATCTTCTATCTCTCTATCAATCATCTATCTATTAGTTATCTAGCTATCTACCTACCTACCTATTTACCTATCATCTATCTACATCTTATTGGTTGTTTATCTGGAGAACTCTAATGCACTGTCTACCCCTTATTTACTCTACTTTACCCCAACAGAGGGGACACCATCCCTACGTTTCATATTGCTGAGATTGCAAACCACTAGTTTAAGGTCTTGAGAAGAGACTGGCAAAATGAGGGAAGAAAAACACCCTGGAAATATATACGAAGTTCTGGTGCCCCTCTTAGGTCTGTACTATTTGATTCTCACACTCTCCTAGCCTCAAAATACAGTAAAAAATTATGATCAAAAAGTGGAAAGTATTTTTCAAGTAGAATTAACAGTAATTTTACTCTTATTTTTCTATTTTAATCTAAGCGTGGAATTGTACAAAATAATTCAGCTAAGGATGAATAGAAGAAATTGATCTCTTTGGAGTGTTAATAAGACATATTACCTTCTTAAGCTGGAAAAATAGGAATGAACAGCTCATCACTTATATTACCTTTTTAATTATTTGAGCATATGTTTAAAAATCTGACGAGTATGTCTTTTCCCTCCCAAAATGTCTGATTGAAAATCATACATTTAGCACTTTAGTATGCTTTCAGATGTTCGTGGATGTTGTCTTAGAAACTCCTGCATTTGGAAATAGCATTTATTAGTGCAAATGTGGTTGTTGGTGGTTGTGATATAGCATGTAAAGCACTCTGCACATGGAAGACAAAGACCTGGTTCAAGCTCTAGCTCAGCTCCAAACAAGTTGAGTGATTTTAAGCAAATGACTTCTTCTTAATGAATTTCAATTTCTGCATCTGTGAGATGGGGATGGCAATACTTTGTGTAAGAGAGGGTCAGCATGGCTATTCAATTAGATGATGCAAACACTGCTGACTCTAAAGGGCTATATGGATATAAGATGATGGTATTTGCTTATCAGACACACTTGTCAGTCGCTTAGGCAGAGCTTGTTTGAAGGCATGAAACATAGGAAAGATGAGTTTTGATAAGAGGGATTATCAATCTTGGCATCCTTGCTATGGGGCAGGCAGTGCATAGGAAGTTAAGGGAGTAGAAACAGACAGCCGGCAAAAGAGATGAAAATGGAAAGATGCTAAAAATGTGTATCTTTTCACTATTTTGCTTATAACTGGCAACAGTTCAGCTATTTGCAAGAGGCCATGTGAATATAGGGGTCTGGGTGAGGTTAGAAGTGAGTGGATCTAGAACTCCTGGTTCCAGGCCTTAAGATGGGTAGTCCTTGAGGGCTCCCTGTGTCCAAAATTTTGAAAGACTCATTGAGCAAAATTAGTCAGTAGGTATTCCATCTATTTCTCTGAGCTTCCTGAGGGTCAGAGAATGAAGATGTCAACTGATAACAGCTGTTTTTACCAAGCATTGCTGTGATCCTCTGATAAGCTTCCTTGAGGCTTTTTAGGGCTTGTACTGGTCTCTAGCTTGAAAATAACAGGATTGGTACTACCTTACAATGGAAAAATGATTTCTGCTTCTCAAGGAGCTTGCAGGATGCTGCTCATGATTGAGAAATTTGAATCTGGTTTCTATTATGGTTACTTCATGAATAAAAAAATCTAAGAACAAGACAGGCTTACCTGTTCAAGATCACATTGCTAGCTTGTAAGTCTATTTGACTTCTGATCTTGTGCTTTTTTATATTGTGGTAAAACGTGGCTTTGAGGGATGGCATGGCATAGTGTTAAGAACCCAGATTTCAGCAGTGGATCCCACTTATTAGATGTCTGATTAGGGGCAAGTCACTTAGATCTGGGTGCTTCAGAGGAATACTAACTTATACCCACCTTAAAGAGTAATTGTGAGAACTGAAAGCATGAATATACTGGAAGTGTTTAGGAATGGTGCCTGGCTTATAGTAAGTGCCTTTGAGCTAAACCTATACCAGTGCATGTTCGTGTGAGAAACTGAGTGTGGAGGATCTCTGAGGGGAGACATGCCTAGTGACTAATCTTGTGTGTGCACAGCAGTGAACTAGTAGGTAAACTAGAAGTTCATGTGATAGGGAGTAGGGACAAGAACAAAGCTTTAAAATTGAGGCATTCACCTCTATGGAGGCGATCTTTGTGATCTCTCTCCCCTGAACATGGTGATTTTATTAGCAGACCACTCCCCCAACTTCAAGACTAGGACTATCCCTATGCACTCTACATTATATAGCAGCAACTAGCAACCAACCTCCCCATGACATGATCTAAATAGAAGCTTTCCTTCTCTGCCACAGGCATGGGTTATTTTGGTGTCTATTATTATTCTGATAGATGAAAGTGGTCAAGGCTGAGAGTTCCAGATAGATTTGTGGCCACCTCATCCTCCATTTCAAATTCTATTTACCTTCCAATAATGAACTGATTAAGGTAGAACGTGTAAACTTGTTACAAAGGGCACAACAGATCACCAAAATAGGAACTTGTTTACCTGAAGAGATATTACATCGGCTTTTATAATAAAAAAGGAATAGACACATACATTACAGCACTACTTTGAAGTTAACATTTTTATTCAGAAACCAGTGGCACTGAGGAAAAATTACCTGAGAAGCAATTACATGGTGATAAAATTTGTAGACATTTCATTGATGTTGGGGGTTAGATTCAGTTTGCCATTTTAATTTAGAATTTGGGGTTCTCCAAATGCATTGCATGTGTCTTAGGCTTTGATAAGGGACAGCTTGTGGGTGTGATGGCTGGTTGCAGGTCACTGACCTTCACTTTTTGAGATGCTGTAGAAAGTTTGCCTGATAAAATGCAATTATTTCTGCTGTAGAAAGAATAGCAAAGCATCAGCCAGAGCTAGAAGTAATTATTCTGTCTGGGACTTTAATAGGAATATTAGATGTAGCTCTGAGTTGTTAGACAACTTTTTAAAGGTAGTTAGGTTGAATTGGAGCCTGAGGATGATGGGTAGATATGAAAATGGGCTACCTTAGGCACCATGAGACCAGAGAGTCCAATCTGAGCATTCTTATGAGGTTCCCTAACTTGGGTGAGTCAGTTACATTTCCACTTTGGCCCTCTGTTTTCTCATCTGTAAAATGAAGACATGAGGCTGGATGATTTCTAAATTTATTTCTAGCATCTTATTTCTTATTTTTATTTATTTTTTTGTTTTTTTTTGAGTTGGAGTCTCACTCTGTCGCCCAGACTGGAGTGCAGTGGCATGCTCCCGGCCACCACAGCCTCGGCCTACTGGGCTCCGGCCATCTTTCCACCTCAGCCTGCCAAGTAGCTGGAACTACAGGCGCGCGCTACCACGCTCGGCTAATTTTTGATTTATTGTAGAGATGAGGTCTCGCCAAGTTGCCCAGGCGGGTCTCGAACCCGCAGGCTCAGGCAATCCACTCACCTCAGCCTCCCAAAGCACGGGATTACAGGCTGAGTCACCGAGCCCGGCTAACTTATTTCTAAGACCATATATAGTCAGATATTCTGAACAGTAGTCATCTGAAATAGTTCTTATTTGATTTGAAATGTGTTTAAATCAAGGCTGAAGGTAGAGATTAGTGTTGGCCTTTATCAAGCTACCATTGTGTTAGGTATGAGGTGGAATGCCATTCTATCAAGGGAGCATAGAACTTTCTAGTACCATTTATGGGGACCATTGAGGACCCTGGGGAACCATGAGGTAAGATTCAAATAGATGCACCAGTTGCACGAAATTTTCCAGGTGATGTATTGCCACTTCTTAAAAACACTAGTCTCTTTACAGGTTGTGAAGGCAAAGTTTTGGTTATTTGGGGGTTGAATAAAAGATCTGTAATATTAAGGATCCTGTTAGTCTTGTCTACTACTGCTTTTTAAAAATGTGGTACATGGTAGGTGCTTAGTTGTTATTTGGTAAGTTAATACATGAACAAATGATTGGGCATAATAGACTTATGGGAAAAGGAAGAGAGTTTGGGTGTCTCATTTTCCTTTTCATTTTAGTTCATTAATTCCTCTCTGTTATGGCTGCTGTGAAATATCAGTAGTGCTTTGGTCACCCAGAAAATTCTCATTTCCTTCTGAAGGAGAGTCAGTCAGTGCAGAGAGTTTTTCTTTGTGGTGAAATTAGATCTCTTCATTTTTCTTCCATGATTTACTTGAAAATAACTTTGAGTTAGAAGTGAGTAACAATCTAGGAACTGCAAGGTTGTTACCCAGTTTAGTCTTATTTCTGTTACCCACCACCTTGTCCTTTCACTTCTGAAGCCTTCCCTGAAACTCCAGGTTACTTTCTACTAGGTGTCTCTAGAGCATTTTTAAACCATGGCATACATGGTGTTGTGGAATATTTATTTGCTCCTACATCTAAATTCCCAGCTTCCTCCTGAGCTTCCCTCAAAATGGGATCTTATCCTTCTTGTTTTGTTTCCTCCTCAGCACAGTTCTTTTTACTGTGTTTGCTGAGAGAAAAGGTCTTTCAGAGATCTTTATTGTTCTTTTTTAAAATTATTTTTTGTAGAGACGAGTTCTCACTATGTTGCCCAGGCTAATCTCGAACTTCTGGGCTCAAGCAATCCACCTACCTCAGCCTCCCAAAGTGCTGGGATTATATGTGTGAGCCATCACACCCGGCCCCTTGTGACTCTTTGATACATGAACAAGGAGGAAAAAAATCTTCAGTGAACAGTATTGATATTTGGTAGCATTCAATTCGTGCCTAGGATTAAGTGGGCTGCATTGGAGGGCACAAGACAAAGAACAAACACAGTTCCTATCCTTATCTCCTTACAATGTAGGGAGTGAAGATTTAGACATAAAAAACAAGTTTAGGTCTATAAAAATAGATTAAGATCAAGTGCTATGTTGTATAGATACAAGCAGTTTAGCCCTTTTGTCATTAAAGACAGTTAAAGATGACATCTTATTTTCTAAAGTGACTGTAATATGCCTTAAAAAACTCAGTATAGATAGTCACATTCTAGAAACAAACACTCTCAAACAAAAAGCAGCTGGCTAGTCAGTTTCTCATTTATCTATCTTAAATTAACCAACTATGGGTTATTTATGGCCTTTTCCTGTTGGGTAGTCTTGACTTGATGAGACCACAAAGATGCATATATATTGTTTGACTAATTTCTTTCCTTTTTCTCTTTCTTCTCTCTTTCTCTCTCTCTCTCTGTCTCTCTCTCTCTCTCTCCTTTCAGTTGAAGTCTCACTGTCACCCAGGCTTCAGTACAGTGGCATGATCATGGCTCACTGTAGCCTTGACCTCCTGGGCTCAGGCGACCCTTCTGCCTCAGCCTCCCAAGTACCTGGGACTACAGGCACATGCCACTATGCCCAGCTATTTGTTTTATTTTTTGTAGAAACAAGGTCTTGCCTAGGGTGGTCTTGAACTTCTGGCTTCAAGTGATCCTCCTGCTTCGGTCTCCCAAAGTGCTGGGATTACAGGTGTGAGCTACTATGCCCAGTCTTTTGACTAATTTCTAGTTATCTAAGGCTTTGTGTCTTAAATGAATACATTGAGATTTCTTTTCTGCTTGTGAGGATCTAACTGACAGCCAATATTGTAGAATTCCTGAAATTTCCCAGGTAAGTATATCTGAAAATATTCTGATGGTTTGCCTAACTAAACCATCACAAACATACATATCTTTCACATCTCTGTGGGTGCATCTTGCTTTCTTGTTACCATGCAATTCAACAGGTATTGAATGATAGCAATATTCCAGGAACTAATCTAGATGAATACAACAGTAAAACACAGGCACGCATGCACACACACACACGTGTGTGTGTGTGTGTGTGTGTGTGTGTGTGTGTGTGAGAGAGAGAGAGTGCATGTACACAAGCATGCAGGCATCTTCCTGGAGTTAACATTCTGTTTTGAGGAAACAGACATAATAAACACAGTAAGTAAGCAATATAGAAGGTTAGAAGGTGGTAAGGGATATGGAAAAGTATAGGGCAGACTAAGAGGATTGGATGTGCCAGTTGGGTGGGGTGGATTGCTATCTTACATAAGGTTGTCCAAATAGACACCAGTGACCAGGTAACATTTGAGTCACCTTGAAGTCATTACTTGAAGGAGATAAGAAAGAGTCATGCAGATAATTGGGGAGGGGCATTCCAGACAGAGGGAACAGCCAGTGTGAAGGCCCCGAGATGGGAGTATGCCAGGCATTTATAAGGACGATCCTAAGGAGGCCAGTGAGGCCAGTTGGAGGAAAGAGTAGAAAGAAAGAGTAGAAGGAGATGATGTTAGAGAAGGAACAGAGGTCAGATTATGTAGTGCCTCGGAGGCCACAGAAATACCTCAGTTTGACTCTGAGTGAAATGCATTTAGCAAAATCTTAGTAGACGCTACTGGTCTCCAAATGCAAATTTGTTGATTTTGATTTGAGGCCAGTCACCTGTCGGTCTGGCATAAGAAAAATAACCAGGCTGGGTGCTATTCTCAGATTCACTCCAAACTGGGTCAATGGGTCATTTCTCTCTCAGTGCCACCAATGACTTTAACCATAAAATGAAGGTGTTGAGCTAAATCAGGAGTTTTATGTAACAATTCCAGTTTGCTGATGGTGGTTGCTCAAGGTGCCCAAAGAAGGAGTCCACAGTGAAGTCTTTGTGATCGATTAGCAATGTCTACCCTGGGCACAGACCAGGAAATGGTGGTGAGTGTGCTATGAGCTAAAAAGCTTGAGGGTGTATAAGTTCTGTCACTCTTCATAGTTGGCTTTTAAGAGAAGGACTACAGAGTTTTGCCGATTTTAGTTTTCAGTTGTATACATCACAAAATGTGTGAAGACTTTGTAGCTGAGGGAAAAAAATAAGAATAAACCAGATAAAAGAATCTTATATCCTTTGATGTGACAGTGAAGATTATGATTAATTATTATGTAATATGAATTTTCCTTGATAGATTTTATGATAAAAATAACACTTTTAGGCTCCTCCTCATAAATCAGTGAAATAGATTAGACAGGTATTTCCCCAGTTTTAGAGGAAATTGGAGCACAAGGCCATAACTAATTGCCTAATTAACAAATTAACTATGTTGAACTAGTGTAACTTCTCCAATACAGGACCTCTTGAAAGTGAAAGAAGGTGCTATAAATAATTACTTTTAGAAAGCAGTTATCCAGCTGGACTGTCCCTGGTAAATGAAGATGTATAATCATACTAGATATATTTGAGGCCCTGTGGTTGATGCTTGGATCAGGTAGAACTGGAACTCAGATGTTGCTATTCAAAGTCATTTCCTTTTACCCAAAATTTAAATACATTAGACATAGTGTACAATCATAATAATAATTGCAGTGATCAGTTTTTTTTTAATAATCAATATTTTTTATTTTGATATTGTGGGGTACAGTTGAGGGTTAGGCATATAAATATGCTTCGTTCAGGCACCCTTGTTGATAAGAGGTGTCTCCCTGTCCACAGACAGATATTGACTACCGTTAATCCCATATCCCTTCCCCTCCCCCCACAATAGTTTCCCACCACTGTCAGTCCTTTTCTTATAGTATTACATTGGATGTTAAAGGTCCACTATATGAGTGAGAACATGTGATACTCAGATCTTTGTTTCTGTGAGAGGTCACTCAGTATTATAGACTCTGGTTCCATCCAGGTTGCTGCGAAATTCATGATTTTGTTCTTTTTTATGGCTGCACAGTATTCCATCATGTATATGTACCACCTTTTTTTAATCCAGTCCTCTTTGATGGACAGCATGGTTGCTTCCAGGTTCTTGCTATTGTGAACAGTGTGCAATAAACATACGTGTGCAGGTATCTTTTTTATAGAGTGATTTGAGTTCTTCAGGGTATATTCCCAGTAGGGGGATTGTGGGGTCATATGGGAGGTCAATATTTAGAGCTTTTAGGAATTGCCATACTGTTTTCCACAGAGGTTGCACTAGTTTGCACTCCCACCAACAGTGTAGAAGTGTGCCCCTTTCACCACACCCTCTCCAGCAACTGTTATTTTTTGATAATTGCCATTCTGACTGGAGTTAGGTGGTATCTCAGTGTGGTTTTGATTTGCATCTCCCTGATGATTAGTGAGGTTCAACATTTCTTCATATGTCTGTTGGCTGCTCGGATGTCTTCCTTTGAGAAGTGTCTGTTCATATCTTTTGCCCACTTTATAATCGGGTTGTTTGTTTTTTTCTTTTCAGCACGTTTGAGTTCCTTGTAGATCCAAGGTGTTAAGTCTTTGTCAGACCTGGAGTTGGCAAATACTTTTTCCCAGTCTGTGGGCTGTCTCCCTGCTCTCTTGATGGTTTCTTTGGCTTTGCAGAAGCTTGTTAGTTTAATGAGGTCCCATTTATCTATCTTATCTCTTATGGCCTGTGGGTTTTGTGTTTTGTTCAGGAATTGGATGCCAGTTCCAATTTCCATAAGGGTATGTCCTGCATTTTCTAAGGTTCTTATGGTTTGAGGTTTTACATTTAGGTCTCTAATCCATTTAGACTTAATTTTGGTGTATGGGGATAGATAGGGGTGTTGTTTCAGTCTTCTGCATGTGGTCAGCCAGTTTACCCAGCACCATTTACTGAATAGGTTCTCCTCTCCCCAGTGGTAGGTGGTGGAGGCTTTGTCAAAGATGAGTTGGTTGAGAAATTGAGGCTTTGCTTCTGGAATCTCAATTCTATTCCATTGGTCTCTATGCCTGTTCCTGTACCAATACCAAGCTGTTTTGATTATTGTAGCTTTATAGTAAAGTTTGAAGTCTGGTAATGTGATACCACCTGCTTTGTTTTTTTTTTTTGCTAAGGATTGTTCTGGCTATTCTTGGTCGTTTGTGTTTCCATATGAATTCCTGTGTTGTTTTTTTCTCGGTCTGAGAAGAATGTTGCTGGTAATTTGATGGGTATTGCATTAAATCTGTAGATTGCCTTAGGTAGGATGGATATCTTCACAATATTGATTCTTCCAATCCATGAGCATGGGATATTTTTCCACTTGTTTGTGTCATCTTTGATCTCTTTGAGCAGTGTTTTGTAGTTTTCATTGTAAAGGTCTTTCACGTTTCTGGTTAGGAAGATGCCAAGGTATTTCATTTTTTTTGTGGCTATTGTGAATGGAATTGTGCTTTTTATTTGGGTTTCTGTTTGTTTATTATTGGTGTAAAAAAATGCGATTGTCTTTTGCACATTTATTTTATATCCTGAGACTTTGCCAAAGTCCTTTATCAGTGTAAGGAGGTTTTTGATAGATTCTCTTGGGTTTTCAAGGTACACAATCGTGTCATCTGCAAAGAGAGATGACTTCCTCTGTTCCTATTTGAATATCCCTGATTGCCTTCTCTTCTCTGATTGCTCTAGCCAGGACTTCCAATACTATATTGAACAG
>CAUYQG010016203.1:0-27509 GCA_963574415.1 Tarsius wallacei
TCTTCCCATCTCTATATACACATAAGCATGGGAGTTCTATGGGGCAGTACTTTTTTGTTTTGTTTACAAGTGTGTCACCATTATCCAGAATACCATCTGGCACATAGTAGGTACTCTACAAATGTTTGTCAATTAAAGAAAGGATTACTGAAAGATAAAGAAGAAATAGAAATGAATTTCAACAAAAAAGTTTAGAGATGATTCCATAAGGAACTGTTGGTTATGAAGTTCTACATAATAGAGATGGAAGAATGATTATTTCAGGCTGAGAGAATAATATAAACAAATATGGAGGTAAGAATTTTATAAAAACTCTAAAAACAAAGAAAGATATTAACTGAAGTATATATATTTAAAAAGTAGGATGACTTGTATATCTAATCCTGAATTGTACCCCACATCTTTTTTATTGTATTTTATTTTATTTTTGAGTTGGAGTCTCACTCTGTCACCCAGGCTAGAGTGCAGTGGCATACTCATGGCCACCGCAGCCTCGACCTGCTGGGCTCAGGTAATCCTTCCACCTCAGCCTTCCAAGTAGCTGGAACCATAAGCGTGTGCCACCTCGCCTGGCTAGTTTTTGATTTATTGTAGAGATGAGATCTCGTCAAGTTGCCTAGGCTGGTCTCGAACCCTTGGGCTCAGGCAATCCTCTCCTTGGCTTCCCAAAGTGCTGGGATTATAGACATGAGTCACTGAGTCTGGCCCCCCACATCTTTAAAATAAAAAATATATTTTTTAAAAAGTAGGATGGATTCATAGTGTAGAGAAATTTGAATGCCAAAATGAGTTATTTTGAACTTTATTCTATAAGTTATTATTAAGAATAAAGATTGCATTAAGATGATTAATAGGTGTTCACACAAATGATACTTTGTAGCCACATGACTCTGGAATATATTATTCTTTACCTACATGCTTCTCTTAGAGATGAATGTAGACAAAAAAACCTACGGTTGCCTGCAGTAAAACTAATTTTCCAATCAATCACACACAAAAACATCTGCTTACTTCTAGTTAATTCAGTCAATTCTCAAACTTATTTGGCCATGGAATCTTTTTCACAAGGACCATCCTTTAACTGTGGACTTTAATTTTCCACTTAACCCAGTTTATCTCAGGTGTATGTGAAGACTTGAATCAGGGCTTGACTCTGTCTCATTCTATCTGACATTTCATAAGTGCAGGATTTAATTGAGAGACCTGCATTCTAGTCTAGCTTTGCAACAAATTTAGGCTATTTATCCAACCTCTACGAGCAATTGCTTTTTCTTTTGCATCTGTGAAATGAAATTAAGAGATACCATCTTTAATTTATATTTTTTATGCTCAACTATCCTCTTGGGAAGCCAAGATTTCAGCTCAGTAAGAAAAATGTCCTTGCAATCCAAGGACAAGATGACCTCAGATATGGGACCATGTTGCAACTTCCTCATGGTAATGTTCCCAGGCTTTTAACACTTCTTCTCTCTGGGCGCACCAATTCATATAGTGATAGTTAACAATCAAATCCAATTTCCATCCTGGCTTCATTTTCCTGTAAAAATAAGTGGGGCTCCTGGATAGTGACTTGGTCACAAAATCCTGCCAATTAATTTGTAGTCAATCTGTTAAGATCAAGCTTTTTCTCCAGATGACTAGGGTTTTCTGTACTGCAATCCAGCTGTTGGTGTCTTCGAGGATGGTCAATCCTGGTTATTATGATTAACATGTAAATATGAATGTGCCAAATAAGCATTAAAATAAATAAATAGCACTAGTTAGTTTGATCAATTGTTTAAAAGCCGACTGACTTAAATTGCTGAGAGCAAGCAATTATGCTTGGTAATAAAGTCAGAGGACATATAACAGTACAAGAACCCTTTTGAAAATGTAATTAAATTATGCTCTGTGCCTTTAGTGCACCAATATGGCAAAATAGGAATTCTGTGTTTATATATGTAGGTAGGAAGTATTTCTCTGATTAAAATTCAGAAAGGATGAATGACAACAGTGACAAATTGTCTTTCCCACTTCATCTCCAAAACCACTTATGTTCTCTTTCCAAATAAAGCCATTGTTTAGTTTTTGCCTACATAAAATATACTCGTAGGCCGGGCTCGGTGGCTCAGCCTGTAATCCCACGCTTTGGGAGGCCGAGATGAGTGGATTACCTGAGCCCGCGGGTTCGAGACCCGCCTGGGCAACTTGGCGAGACCACATCTCTACAATAAATCAAACAATTAGCCGGGTGTGGTAGTGCGCGCCTGTAGTTCCAGCTACTTGGAAGGCTGAGGTGGAAGGATCGCTGGAGCCCAGCAGGTCGAGGCTGCGGTGGCCGGGAACGGCCACTGCACTCCAGTCTGGGCGACAGAGTGAGAATCCAACTCAAAAAAAAAAAAATATATATATATATATATAATGTATATTTGTATATACAAAAAAATACCTACTTATAGCTCCGATTCTTTGTCCTAATGCCATCGCTTTTTCTGAGCTTTGGCAATGTGCATATTAGTACTTTCGAAAATATAGAAGTTGGAAATGATGACACCAAAGATTATCAGGAATCTCGGCATCATTTTGGTCTTTGACCCATAGATCTCTTGGCATACAAGCAGTCTTATTTCCTAGAGTGTCACATTAATAGCATCACTTTTCTATGATATGAAGGAGATTGGATGGATTGGAGAACAATTTGCATTTCTTCAAATTCCTTTCATATTTTCGGCTGCCTCTCTTCCTCTACAGGTATGGCTCCCTCTGTATTCCAGCCCCTCCAACCTCCTTTCTTCACATACGTGACTCTGATTCATCCACCACAACAGCTCTTGCTTTGTCTCCTGTGCCTCTCCTGAGCCATCCCCAGTCCAGTCTCATGCAGGTTTTCTTCTTCTCGCTCCGTTGCAGCCGAACCTAATGCCTCATTGTATTGTCGTTGTCTCTTCACCTAGCTCCAGTCCCCACCATCCTGACACATTTGAGAGCATGAATTAAATTTTTCGTGGTTGAATTTTTATCTAACTCAGGACTTGATAAATACAAGGTACATGATAAGTAGTTGATGGCTGAAAAATGAAAATGGTGAATGTTAAATTTTCAGTAGGGAAAATGGATTCCACAATCAACGTATTTGTATGTAAACCCAAGACTTGCCAGGAATACACACAGGCACATAAACCCCACTGAACAATGTAACCTAGTAGTTAACCATGCAGTCTAGAGAGTCAGGCTTTCCACATTCCTGCACCAACACTCACTAGCTGTGGGTCCTTGAGCAGTTTACCTAGCCAGATTGTGACATTGTTTTTTAAAAATGTGACATAGGGGCAATACTTGTTCCTAACTCATAATGTTCCTATGATGTGCAAGTGAGTTACTAGATGTAAGGCTCTTAAAAACACGGCTTCCTTAGCTGGGCACAGTGGCGTGCATCTGTAGTTCCAGCTACTTGGAAAGCTGAGGCGGAAGGATTGCCTAAGTCCAGCAGGTTGAGGCTGAGGTGGCGGTGAGCGTGCCACTGCACTCCAGTCAGGCGATAAGAGTGAGACTCTAATTCAAAAACGAAACAAAACAAAAAGCCTTCTTAATGGAGTACTCTTGCAATTAAAAAAATAAATAAATGAAATAAAAACATGGCTCGACCACAAGTTTAGTAAATAATCTAGAAGTGCTCAATTAAAAACAATTATTTGTTTGGCAATAGAATTATATTTGGCCATAAATATCTTTGTTTATGCTTTGCATTTTACATAAGTGCTATAAAATGCTTTATGTAGGATTGGTGTTCAATAAAGCCTTAAAGAGGAAAGGGAAAAAATATAATGGGTTTAAATAAGTGTTTAATAAATACAAATTATTATTTATTAAGTAATGATAAAGATTCAGAATCCAGAGTAACTTGGCTCATAATTTGGCATAGTTAACACATAAAAAATAAATAGCCACTCTTAAATCTGTCTCTCCCATATTTCAATGACAAAGTCATAATTCACTCATTTGCTCAAGGCAAAAACTAGTGGATTGTCTTTGACTCAATTCAGTATCTCACCGGCCCCCGTCCCATCAGTTACCTACTTGTAATGAGTCTGCCACCTAAGTACCTCTCAAATCGGCTCACTTCTCTCCACCCTCCTTGCCGGCAGCCCTATTCAAGCCTGGTAATGTCTTTCCCAGGCTGCTTCAGGAGCCCTAATCCAACCTCGCTGCTTCGTCTTGACCCCTTCCTATTCCCTCTCCAGACTGCAGCCAGGCTGAGCTTCCAAAGGCTGCTTCTGTTTCTATTGGTCCCCGGACAAAAACCCTTTCCTGGTTCTTCCTGAGGTCTTAATTCCTCCAACTGTATTGCAAAACCCAGCAACAGGTGGCCTGTGCCAGTCTCATTCCCAATCTCGTGTTCTACGCCTCACCCGTCCTCGCAGTTCAGTGCTGGGCTGGGATTTCCCTGGAGTCTAGTCTTCCGCTGAAACAACGTCTCTTTCTCCCTCCACCCCCGAACCTTCTGAAAATCTCTTTAGGAGCCTCAATGATGTTTATGACCATAAAGAGATCCTGACAGCAAAATGGCTGGAAAGCTGCTGTTCTCAGGCAAAGGCTCCGCAAGGAAAGTGGAGAGCGAACCACAAGGGGAGAGAAAAGTGAGCAAGACTCAGAAAGACACGACTCCAGGGAATACAAGAGCTGAGCACCAACGGAAAAGTAATCAAGTCAGAAGGTTTAGCTGTGTCAATAGTGAATAGCAATGGAGCCAAATTATGTTGCAACTGTGTTGCTGGAGTGGAGAATAAAGTGAGAGAACATTGGTGGTGCGGGGTGTGTGTGGAAGAGCCGTCTCTTACACTGCCGTCCTGGGGTGTCAACACAAATACCCAAAACTGGGAAAAAAGAAAAGCCACAGTATCAGTACGTTATTTTGCAGTGTAAATGTAAAATCCCAAGTAATCCATTAATATTAGGGTATACTATTTTTCCTAACAAGCCTGTATAACCATTTAACGTTTTAAAATATGTGAATATACATTTTGTTTAAAAATGTAATGGGCAGCAGAGAAAAAAAAACAAGATGAGTCAAGAAGGGGAAGAAGAGAAGTTTAGTTGAGGGGAAGCAGGTATCGTAGAAGAAAGACATGAAACATTAAAAACAAGTTTTGCTAATATCTGCAGAATGTTTTCAAAACGTAGTGAACCAGCTTGTCAAATAAAACCAAATTGCTTTAAAAATAGATTAAAGAAAATTTCCAGTAAATAAAAAAAAACTGTCCTAATAAAATATTTAGTGGTAGGGATGAGTATCTGATGGCCAGATCAGTATACTGGAAAAAAAAATTGAGGAAATCTCCCTAAATATGGGTTAAAACGTCAAAGGAAAGTATTAGAAATATTTTAAGGGAGTGCAGGACAGTTTTGGGAGACTCAAAATTTGTCTGATATAGTTTGACCTAGAACAGAGAGAAAAGAGAGAAGGAGCGAATCCAAGGAGTAATCAAATAAAAATTTTCTGGGCCAAAAGTCAATGTAAGTCTTCAGTTGTAAGTGGCTGGGAAAATCTTGATGATATTTCTAATTTCCAGTGATAAGGAGAAAATCTAATCGGTTCCAGAGAATCAAAAGCCTACTAAAAAACGAAGGTGAGATTGCTCTCAGGGATCTCCTGAGATGACAAAGCTGCAGTGCTTCTAATGTTTTCGCAAAAACAGGTTTTTACTCGTCCAGAACACTATTCCACACTTGCAATCCCCATCATTTGAGACACGTAAGCACTTAGCTATCTCTCCCTGAGGGGAAAAAAAATTACTCTGAGCTGTATTCTAACAAAACAAAAAGTGGAGACAACCGAGGAAATAGACGTGTGATACAGGAAGGACGGGTGACAGAGAATGGAGTACCTGCCAGCAAAACAGGAGAACCAATAAAACTTACCGTAAGTTCCAGTCATTGCTTGAAAATGTGGATATAATGACTGAGAATGAATTGTTACAAGTGAAGAAAATGTTGAAAAAATTGGAAGTAAAATTCCACTTGATTTTAACAAGTTATTGTTGGTGTAGGACAGAGCTAGAAAGTAAAACTAAAAATGTCTCCCTGGGGTGGGGGTTGCCAGCTATTGATTAATTTCCAGCATTGATCAACAAGAGGTGTATCTCCTGATGGTTTAAGGTCAACCATGTGAAGAAGTTAAATAGGATTTGTAACTACAAAAAATCACTAGAGAAAAAAACAGAAAAAAGTCAATGTAGCAAAAATAAAAAATAAAGCTTTTTTTAGTTTTTAGAAGAGGATTCATGTTTAGTCACAAAAATATATGAAGTTATTTTAGTTTCAGCAGCAATACTTGACTCTATCATTCCCTCATGTCAAATCTACTTGCTTGATATTTTCTTATTGCTTGCCAGTTAAGCACTGAGCTCAGGACATCATGCTGTCCTCATACGATTTCTAAGACTGTGCTGTAGGGGTCTGTAAGGCCGAGTTCCATAAAAACCACCCTGGGTATGAAGAGAGGACTCTGTCCGTTATCTTCCTCTGCTCCCTCCGTGTGCCTTGGCACCGTCTTCTGTTCTTTCTCTTCTCATCAGGGTTTCGACTGCCACATCCCGTTTACTCTCAGTTGGCAGTGGTTCTTCCTCTTTGTTCAGCAGCAAATCTCTGTCTAGTCCTTTATTCTGGAACCGATGGGTCATGCATGCGTAAAGTTTTACTACGTAATAGTTGATAAGTACAAAATACATGCAAGATAAAGTAAATAATGAAGCACTGCAGGATGAAAACAAGAATGAAATATTGCCCTGTGAAAGAGGAAAACATTTTCCAGAGTCTCAAAAAATTAACCCATAATTTCTTAAAACTAAAAGAAAGAAAAAGAGCCATATATCCAAAGTGGAGCCTCTACCGCCAAGGGGGTGTAGAAACAAACCAGCCTGCACGACCCTGCTGGCAATCAAGAGAATGAAACTGAAACACAAAGGAGGTGTTCTTCAGAATCCAACTGAATGAGAATTAAAAGTCTGGAAGTATCATATATTCCCGCTGAGAGCACAGAAGTCTTATGTCACTCTCCAATTGAGAGAGGAAGTTTGTGTCATCACCTCAGACAGCAGTACCTAGTTTAAAACGCACATGCCTTAAGATCCAGCAATTCCATTCCCAGTTACATACCATAGGACAATTATCACTGAGCCATGCAAGGATGTGTGTGTGTGTGTATGTGTGTGTGTGTGTGTGTGTGTATCTTAAAGACAACATTGTAATAGGGAAAAAATAGGGATAGCCTAAATGTTCATGATTAAGTGCAGGGATAAGTAAATTGTGGCATTTTCTTTTATATACATATATATATTTTTTCTTTTTTTTAAATGTGAGGTACAATTCAGGATTAGGTATACATGTGGACTTCATGCAGGTAAACTTTGGGCCTCCCCTTGGTCCTCACTTTGCCTGGTTTGAGATCAGGTGCCCTTATTGATGAAGTGTGTCCCGCTCTCCTTCCCCTGGCAGTTTCCCATGACTGCCAATTCTTTTCTTGTAGTATTATGATGATCAGGGTCTGCTTATGAGTGAGAACATGTGGTACTTGGTTCTTTGTTTCTGTGATAGATCACTGAGTATTACAGACTCTAAATCCATCCAAGTTGCTGCAAAGTCCATATGTTTGTCCTTTATGGCTGCATAATACTCCATCGTGTATATGTATCACATTTTTTTATCCGGTCTGCTTTCGATGGGCATCACAGTTGGTTCCATGTTTTTGCTACCGTGAATAGTGCTGCAATAAACATATGTACACAGGTATCTTTTTTATAGATTGATTTGAGTTCCTTTGGGTATATTCCCAGAAGGGAGATTGCTGGGTCATATGGGAGGTCAATTTTTAGATCTTTTAGGAATTGCTGCACTGTTTTCTGCAGAGGTTGTACTAGTTTCCACTCCCACCAACAGTGTAGAAATGTTCCTTTTTCCCTGCATCTTCTCCAGCATCTGTCGTTTTTTGAGTTATTGATGATGGCCATCCTGACTGGAGCTAGGTGATATCTCTGTGTGGTTTTCATTTGCATTTCTTTGATGACTAGTGAGGCTGAGTATTTTTTCATGTGTCTGTTGGCTGCTTGTAAGTCTTTGTTCCTTTTGCTAAGGATTGTGGTGTATTCTTAAAATGGCATTATAAAGAGCAGTCAAAGTGAATACAATGGAGGGACAGGCCTCAGTGAAAATACTGCACACACAATGCTTAGTAAAACAAGTTGTATGTGGGTTTGCACACTCACAGAGAAGTATGATATATTTAATTATTCGGCAACTAAACTGAATGCTTGTTCCTGGCTCTGGGAATACTGCAGTGAACAAGACATATAAAAATCCCTTCCACAGTGGAACTTCCCTTCTGGGGGAGCTGGACAACAACCAAATGGATAAGCAAATT
This sequence comes from Tarsius wallacei, assembly GCA_963574415.1. NCBI lineage: Eukaryota > Metazoa > Chordata > Mammalia > Primates > Tarsiidae > Tarsius > Tarsius wallacei. Next base: position 8,396 of record CAUYQG010016203.1, read on the forward strand.
ATATGGTGCATTTAAAGAAGATGGGTGATATTGAGAAATAAGGAGGAGATAGGAGGTGAGTGTTGTAGTTTTAAATAGGATGGTGAGGCTAGGCGTCCTCGACAAGTGACGCTGAACAAAGACGTGAAGGAAATGAGAGAGCTGACTCTGGAGCTGTCTCAGGGAAGAGTGTTCCAGGCAAAGGGAAAAGTGCAAACCCTCAAGTCAGGAGCCCACTGCGTCGTGCCAATAATAGCTCAGTGAGGAGCCAGGGTTCAAATGGTGGACATCTCCAGGGAGAAGCAGTAGGGCAGGTTCCGGGAAAGGAAGGGAGGGAGAGGACCTTGGGGGCCATTGCACGGCTTTGGCTTCTCAGATGGGAACACTGAAGGTCACGTGCAGATGGGCGGCATAATCTGATTTTCTAACACTTTTGTGTGGAACTAATTTCAAACTTACAGGATCGATACAAAAAGAAAAGAAAAGACTGGTATAAAAACACCTGCACAGTCGTCAATCAGCCTTATATATACCTTTTAATTCTTTCATCTGTGCACACATGTGCTTTCTATACACACATGTGTGCACACACCTACACTTAGGTATGTTTTTCAAAAAGTAAAAAAAGGAGACATTCAGAATAGTACTTATAAAACAAGGGAAGATAAATAAGAACTGGAATGCTAGATTTCTACAGTAATTAAGGGAATTTAAACAGAAACAAAAGTAAGACATCACCCTACTTCCACCAAATTTGGAAAAAATTGTGTCTGACAAAAGTGTCGTTGATGATGCAAAGAAAATTCATATAAATGTATATATACACATACAATTTTTACTGAACATTTGATAACATGTTATATACATTGTGGCCCTTTACTCCTGATTAGCAAATACTTCCTAGGAATATAGATATTCTCTTACATAACCACAAGACAGTTATTGACTTTAGTAAGTCTAACAATGGCACAACATCTTAATCTAGCATACATATCACAGTTTGTCAGCCTGATAGCGTTCTTCATAGCACTTTCCCACTCAAGACAGGATTTGGTCTCGGGTCAGTGTTTGCTTTTAATTGTTCACTGTCTCTAGTCTCATTTAACCCAGAGCATTTCCACAGCTTTTCTTTGTCTTTTCTATCACAGGCACAGTTGAATGGCTTCTATTATAACGGGGTAACTGTGAGCTGCTGTGCCGAGAACTGTAAGTGGCAAGAATGGAAAGGAGAAACGTGAGGAGGGATTGGACTAATTGAGGAGAAACATTCTGAGTGAAGGTGTCAAGGTTTGAGGGTTTGGATGTGAGGTGTTAATGGAAGAGGAGAGTCCAGAGTGTCTCCTGAGTGTTTGGCTGGAGCAAATGGAAGAGCAGACTTGCCCTTACCTCGAGCAGAGCTGAAGGAGGGTTTCGGGAACAGGTTTCAGGAGGAAGACCAGAAGTTGGGAGATGCTGAAAGTGAAGTTTTCATTGTCTGGGCAGCATAAGAGGCAAGAGATGGCACAGAATCACCAAGCAGTGGAGGGGGGTTAAGAACAAACTAACTGGGTTAAAGACTGACCCCAATACTTAGAGTTCTGTGACAAAAGGGGGTCAAGAAAGGGAGCAGCGATCTAGGAGATGCTGTGGACAGAACTGCATTTCCAGAATTCATGTGTTGAAACCCTAATCTCCGACGTGACTATATTTGGAAACAGGGCTTCTGGGAAGCAGAACGGTGGTTGAGGTCACAAGAGAGGGGTCCTAATCTGATGGAATCGGCAGCCTTATATGCTTTGGCATGCACCAGAGAAAAACCAGGTGAGGACAGCGAGGAGGCAGCTGCCCGCAAGCCAGAACGAGCGCCTTCACCAGGCCCCAAGCGTGCTGCAGCCTTATGCCCAAATTCCTGCCCTCGGAAATGTGAGAAAATAAGTTTCTGTGGTTAAAGCCACCCGTCTACAGTATTTTGCTGTGGCAGCCTGAGCAGAGGAACACAGGAGGAAACCAGGAAAGTACAATGTCTCAGGAATGACGGGTCGAAACGCTTCAAAGGGGTTGAGGCAGTCGCCAAATTCAAGATCGTGGCCACTTGCAGCGCAGAGAAAGGGATTTGGGACCGGATATGAAGATAGGAGTATTGCTCGTTGTCATCTCCTTAGGGTTCTTTATTTCACAAGTGAGGCTGTAGGTGCACAGCCCTGCTTCGTAGTATTTTGCATACATTTTTGTGTGCCTGAAATATTTCATAAAATATGCAAAATGAAGTCACAGAACCCAGGAAAGCATGCAAGAGGAAAATTTAAAAAAAAAAAAAAAAAAACTAGAGTGAAAGCTGAGACAGAATCAATGCAAAGAATGATGGAAAACAAAGAGACATGGCAGAGAGGGTAGAAGAGAAAGAAACAATGAAACACAAAAGGACAAGAATAATTTCAAACACATAAAAGAACATAATATATGTGACTGAGGTAAATGTTCAACTTAAAATTCAAAGATTCACAGAAAGAGTTTAAAAAATTAAGAAAACTTAAGTCATAAGAAAAGTGTTGAAATGAAATTCATCTTAAAAGTAGACCTAGAAACGATAAAAGATGTACCAAGTAAAGTCTACTGAAAATAAAATACAGGTGCCAATATTAAACAGACAAATGGAAAAAAGACTAAATGCAAACATTTAAAAATGTGGAATATTTATTCATAAAAAGCAATTGATTAAGAAAGTGATAGTAGGCCGGGCACAGTGGCGCAAGCCTATAATCCCAGCACTTTGGGAGGCCCAGGTAAGAGAATTGCCCGAGCCTGCAGATTCGAGATCAGCCTAGGCAACATGGTAAGACCTCATCTCTACAATAAAAATAAAAAAATTAGCCAGGAGTGGTAGTGCGCACCTGTAGTTCTGACTCCTTGGAAGGCTGAGGCAGAAGGATCACCAGAGCCCAGGGGGTTGACGCTGGGGTGCCCATGAGCGTTTCACTGCACCCTAGCCTGGGCAACGGAGTGAGGCTCTACTCACACACAAAAAAGAAGCGAATGGCTCAATTAGAAAAACAAATCTACAGAGAAGTTTGGCAACATCATTAACAAACCTGGTTTTTGTATATTTACAATAAAATTTATTCTGAAAAAGAAATAGCAAATTGTTTTCTTTTCTTTTCTTTTTTTTTTTGGTGTCATGGGCACCCCAGCATCAACCTGCTGGACTCAGGCGATCCTTCTGCCTCAGCTTTTCAAGTAGCTGGGACTACAGACACATGCCACCACACTAGGCTAATTTTTGAGATTGATTGTAGAGACGAGGTCTCACCAAGTTGCCCAGGCTGGTCTCAAACCCCTGAGCCCAGGCATCCTCTCACTTCAGCCTCCCAACCTCTGGGATTACAGGCTGAGGCACCGCGCCCGGACAGTAAATTGTTTTCTAATGCCAGTGAGTCATCAAATAATTTTGATCCTATGTCAGGCTATAAATGCTATTCATACATGTATAAACAAGATATATAAATAAAACAGACTATATTATCTACTCTGAGAAAAATATAAATAGATACATAAACAAAGAATAGTAAAAGTCTACTCAATTAGGGATTGAGCATAAGGTTAAAAAAAGAGAAAGCAACTGGCTAACATTTGTGACAGATGTTGAGTTTATATAACAACTCTGACTATAACAGCAAAAAAGAGAGACTGAGACAGGATCAACCAACAAATATTAGTTGCTCACCTACATAATAGCAATATCCAATTACAAAACAATTCAATTTACAAGACAATTGAAACTATAACATTTCTAGACATAAACACAGTAAGAATTGTGTAAGATTTTTATGTGAAAACTATACAATCTATAAAATGAAAAAGTTTAAAATAAATAAATAGAAAACAATGTTCACAGAAAAAGATTTATTATATTAAGCACATCAATTAATCCAGAGTTGCCCTAAAAAAAAAAAACCTAACCAAAATCAAAATTTTGAGGTTTTTTTGTGGAAGTCTAAATTGGACAAGTTATTGAGCACCCAATGCAATTTGATAGAATGTCATAATATCCAGGCTGGTCTTGAACTCCTGGACCCAACTGATCCTCCCTCCTTAGCCTCCCGAAGTGCTATGATTAGGCCACCATGCCCAGATTATCAATTTTTCAAACTGCATTCAGTTTAAGTGTAATATAGCTACAAAACGATCTTTCTATTACTTTCTACCACATAACATACAACTTCTGTGAATTGTGTTGGTGTATATTTTGACCTTTTTGCATACAAATATTTTGTCAGTGGCATTTAGATGTGATTTTATATTTTAGTTTTTAAACTTGGCATATTATAAGCACATAGTTTTATGTTTCTAAATTATTTTTAAAACCATAATACTGCAATACTCATATTTTATTGATCAGGCAGGGTTTAGGAAGCTCCACCAGGTTTTTTGTTTTGTTTTTGAGTCAGAGTTTCACACTGTCGCCCAAGTTGGAATGCAGTGACACACTCATGGCCACCGCAGCCTTGACCTGCTGGGCTCAGGCCATCCTTCCGCCTCAGCCTTCCAGGTAGCTGGAACTACAGGCACGCACTATCACACACAGCTTATTATTATTATTATTATTATTATTATTGTAGAGACAAGGTCTCACCAAGTTGCCCAGGCTGGTCTCGAACCCCTGAGCTCAGGCAATCTTCTCACCTCGGCCTCCCAAAGTGCTGGGATTACGGGCTTGAGCTACTGCGCCCGGCCTCCACCACATTTTAATCACGTAGGTCCTTTCCGACTGTGCCATGTAAGGAAAGGAAAGACTGTAAATTCCGCTGAAGTGTTTCCAAAGTATGCAGAAATGCCATTGTGTGCTGCTGGATGTTTTTGTGTTTTTCTTCTATGTCTCTCAGTTAAATAAAACAATCAGCCATAAAGAAGGACAAAATTATGGACTTTGTAGCAACTTGGATGGATTTGGAGTCCATGATACTCAGTGACCTCTTGCAGAAACAAAGAACTGAGTACCACATGTTCTCACTCATACGTGGACCCTGAACACCTGTCATGATACTATAAGAAAGGGATTGGCAGTAGCGGGACATGGCCGAGGGTGGAGGGGTCACATAACATCAATAAGGGTGTCTGATCCTAATCCAGGTGAAGTGAGGCCCAGAGGGAGGCCCAAAACTTCACCAATACTTAGACCACTTCTATACCCAATCCTGACCTGCGCCCCACATCTTTAAAATAAAATAAAATATTAAAAAACAAACAAGCAAATAAATAAGAAATCAGTTCCGGAGCTGAATTCCAGGCATTCACTGCTTCAAGTGTAGCCACGGCTTTGTGGCTCTTTGGAAGCATCCCATCTTGGTGAGGGAGGGCGGATGGCCGAATGGCGCTGAGAGAGAGCAGGTCCCTTGCAGCCGCCGCTGTCAGGTCCTCCTGGTCTCTCTCACTGCCAAGTCCGTTTGTGCTCTCTTATTGAGCCTGAACAAGGACTGTGCTGCAGCTGCTAATGATGTCGTGTCAAAACTGAAGCGAGGACACCATAGTGATGGGAGGCGGCTGCCAGGGAACCCGCAGGGTGAAAACCTTGCCTGAAAGGACAGGAAAGTGACACCAACAAGTGAGTGCCCAAATATCCATTAGGTGGAAAACAATGTGTGTTGCAGACCAATGCAGAAAGAGAGAGAAATGTAAATTAGCCATCCTTGAGTGACTAAACAAGTTATATTAAACCAACAAATAATTGCCATTCTCCGGGTATTCTAGCACACTGCTGGAGGCTGGAGTGCAGGAAGAGGCAGGGCAGGAAGCTGAACGCAGGCTTGCATTCATGTCCCGGCTGTGAGGTCCGAAGGCAAGACTTGGAAGTGCTTCACACTCTTCTGCGAATCTGTGGCACACTTGTGAAATATATAAAAATTGTTTACTTTAGACAAAGAGTGGAGAAACGAAAGAAAAACCAGTGTCATGTGCTGGAAGCATAATGAACAAGCTTGCTCCCTTGGGGAACAAGACAAAGAGAAGGTTAATGAAGAGATTAAAATATTTTAATAGAATGATGACCTACGTCCATAACTGTGACCCTCGAAAAGTGCGACATTTGAAATACCTCATGAATTATAAGAGAAAAGCTGATTTCTATTTGCATATTTTGAGTTATTTTATGATTCCTTTCCCGGAAGGCATTCTATTTGGAATATGTATCATACCATAAATATTTAACTATCTGAAAATTAAACTAACTAGGGTTCTGTTTTATTCTTGGTAAATATTTTACTATTGTTAGTTTCAATATAAAAGTCACATCATTTTTCCCTGGTTATTTCTGATTATAAAAGAATTGTGTACTCAGTAAAAACTTTGTGGGTTGGACGCTATGGCTCATGCCTGTAATCCCAGCAGTTTGGGTGACCGAGGCGAGAGGATCATCTGAGTTCAAGGGTTCGAGACCAGCCTGGGCAACTTGTCTCTACAATAAATCAAGAAAAATTAGCCGGGCATGGTGGTGCATGCCTGTAGTTCCAGCTACTTGGAAGGCTGAGGCAGAAGGATCGCCGGAGCCCAGCAGGTCGAGGCTGCGGTGGCCGGGAGCGGCCACTGCACTCCAGTCTGGGCGATCGAGTGGGACTCCAACTCAAAAAATAAAAAATAAAAATAAAATAAAATAATCCTAGGTTGACTATATTTGGCTTAGCCATTTGCCCACATTTCAGATCATTTTCATAAAATAGATTTCCTCAGAAATCAATAGGTATCTAAAAAATACCGTTCTTGTTAATATTATCAAAATTCCTTTCAGATAAGTTTTTGTTTAACTGTCACGTGCAGTATCTGAGGATGCCCAATGAGCTCTATCCGTTACCCTCATTTCTTTAATATTAGCTACCTTAACATTTTAAAAGATCTCATTTTTTAATTTAATTTTTTTATAATTAAAAAGTGGGTCTCTTTCAAATGTATACCAACCATTTATAATTTATTTTATATTGCGGTTTATTTGTTCATGAATTTGTTCAAAAGATGACCTTGCTTATGTGAAATAAACGGGTAACCCGGACAAACGCTTTCACTATAAGCAACTAGAAAATATGGCAAAGCATCTGCTGAATAGTATCAAAGAGCGAATAATTCAGTAAAGAGCCAGGATGCAGAGAGGGAGTGGGGACAGCCAGGACTTGGGAGTGTAAGTGTCTTTATCTTTGGAGGCCTTTACTAATTACAGAGAGAACAATGGGAGGCTGAGCTGCAATCTGGGCAGACTCACGGAAGGCAGAAGACCCAAAATCCACCAAGAGGAGAGATGAGTCTGGTGGATCTGGTCCTCACTTAGCAGTTGGGACCCTGAAAAGTTGCTCCCGTGGGAGTGAGCTGCAAGTCAGCAGGCCTCATCAGGACCCAGTTCCCCTGGGAATCACCTGGACCATTCACACTGGCTTCAGGTCATTTCCAAGTGCTAGTCCCAGCACCTTGCAAAAACTAATGTAAATCCTCTCTGGGGAAGACAATGCCACCCTAGATCTGACCCTACCTCTACAAGCAGTCTTCTAAATGCAGTGTGTCTATTGGACACTTCTTTTGTGTTCTTTTAAAACCCCTCCCTGCTCTTACTTTGCACGCTGTGAATCAGCGTCATGTGGGCTTCTGCCAGCTTTGCATGGGTGCAACCTGACGCGCCTCGCTTGGGGACGTGCTCAGCCCTCTTCCTTCCTGCCCGGGCTTCTCCAGTGCTGTGGCCTGGGATGCCGGGCAACCCGTTCTGTACTCAGCACGCACAGTCCAAAACGGTGGCGATGTGAACACAGGTGGAGCCGCCTCCAGCCATGAGGGGCGGAAGACCTGGATGTGGCTTCCGTCTCGCCGCCCCCGGAAATGCACCTCATAAAGCTCCTTGGGAGGCCTTTGCACCAGAAGGCCACAGCAGGTGCCAACTTGGCACAGCTTCCTTCCACTGCCTTTTCTCTTTCCTGTTTTGTTCCTCCTATCCCTTATTCCTGCTTCTTGGGACTGCATTCTAAATAAAGCCCCAGAATGCAAGCCTGAGGCTCAGACTCTGCTTTGGAATGGACCCAAACTAAAAAGAACCTTAGGAAATAGACCTTCAGGAAGGGATTTGACAGCTGCCTCACTCAGGGGTCCAAGGGAAATAGGACACCATTTCTGGCTGTGACTGGATGGGGATCACCCCTGGTGTACGCATCATCACTGTTAACCCTTTGCACTAGATTTCCCCTTGTGAGGGGAACATCATCAGTCTAGCAAGCCACTTGGATGTCCCCTCCAAGGGGACACAGAGAGATTACTGGTGATTATACAGGGCAAACTTACACAAGCATAAACTTTTCAAAAATGTGTTTCCTTGAAGCTTTCCATTCAAAAACAATGAAAAACCCACGTCCTATTTGAAATCTGTCAAGCTCAGATAGATCAGTGGAGAAGTGGTTTTCAGGAATCAGGGGTATGCCCTACCACATCATCTTCGAAGAGCAGACTGGACAATAAATCACATATTAATGCGGGAGGAAAAAAACGAGACTGCATTGTCAACTCAAATAAACAGCAGGTGGAAGATGTCAAACACATTACCATTGCACAACATGTATCAATAAACCTGCAAAGCATGTTGGTGACTGTTTTACATGTCACCACACACTAGAAAAATATAAGATATAAACTTATGATTTTGGGGGGTCATAACTAAGTTCCTCAATATCCAAAATTCTGTTACAAGCCAAATATAACTACAATAAAATAATTGGTTCCAATGTTATGCTATTTAGTATGAAGTGATGCGTTTTTCACTATTCCACAAAAAGGTGCAGTCAAGTTGCGGGTAGGTGACCTGCAAGATGTCTCCAAGTGTATTAACATCACTGCCATCTGTGGAGTATTGCCATGAGTTGCAATTAGAAAGGGAAGCATTGGGTTATGTGTTTGCTGTGGCACTTAAATGGTTTGGAAAAATGTAATTAATATCTGGCTTCTGTTAGCTGCTTTGAAAGCCTTGAGAAAGTAAAGTGATATCCTTGTGTCAACCCGTGATCAAGTCTGAGCACAACATGGAATTCAGAGAGTCTCTAAGGCAGTCTCAGTGCAGCCCTCATCTTCCATGGGCACAAGGGCCCAAGAGCTAATTGCTAAGGTTGCAGAGCTGCAAAGGAGATAAACGAAATAAACGAACACACATCCTTAACAGGTTTTGTGCAGCAAGGACTCTGATGGGAAGATAATGGAATCTAAGCCCTGGCATAGGAATATTGATATGAATAATCTTAGTACCTTCACTCCCAGATTCCCTGTCCCTGCTGAGTCAATAGAAGCAACATTCTTTTTTGAAGTCTCTTTGCTTGCAGATCTTGCAAAGACCTCACCTGAGAGGAGCCTCACAATATGACATTTGTTCCTTCTTACATTCACCTCCATCACCCTTCATTGTCGGTTATCTGATGGTCAGAGAGGTGGTGGACTATAAGACTCAGTGAGGAGAATTCACTTGCACGTACCAGCGATGTGGATTTACCAGCCTTCCAAGGACAACCGGAGCCCACCCTAATCCATTCTGGGATGGCTCCTGGAAGCTCAATTCTGACAAGTGAGATGAAGCAGCCACACTGTTTCAGCATGTTAGTATTGAGGAGGGGATCAGAAGGCTCAAGAAGGTGGAAATGGCAAAATGTGTTTGTCATGTGTGCCAGAGTGCCTAGGTTGTCATGAGACTTCCTGGGATGCCTTGCGGATGTTCACATCACCGAGGCAGTAGGGCATATATTCTGAGCAGGAGATAGCAGCCTCTCTGGTAAGTGGGATAATGATTGTTCTCTGGAGCTGGAAACGGGGTCGCACATGCTGCCACAGAAGAGGCTCCACTTGATATTTGATAAACAGCTCATAGTATAATCACATAATGGAATTCTTTCCAGCAACGAAAACGAACAACCTCAGTTACCTGCAAAAGACATGAATAGCTCTTACAAACTTAACGTTAAACAAAAGAAGTCAGGCACAAAGAATACATGTTAAATGATTTCCATGTATGTAAAGTTCCCAAATAAGAAACTGTAAACTACGGCAAAATAAAGAAGAAAAACCATATGATTATTTTAATAAATGTGGAAAAACAATGTGATAAAATTCAACATTCTTTAGGAAACTAGGAATAAAATAGAACCTATAACAATGAACGTATTTATTAGTGAAATATTGAAAAGTGTTCCCTTTAGGTTGAATGACTACTACTAGAGGTCTTGAGCCAGTAAAATAAAACAAGCTAAAGAAATAAAGTTTGTAAAAATGGAAGGGAAGAAGCAGAACTGTCATTATTTGCAGGCAACATGATTATGTTTGTAGAAAACCTAAAAAGTCTGGATAGACTGCTGGATAGAACTGAATAAGCAAAACACAATTTTATGTCTATATATCATAAAAAATTAGAAAATTAAACTAAAAATTATACTATTCACAATAACATCATACAACATCAAATATCTAAGAATAAATCTATCAAAATGCACAAGGCTTCTACACTAGAAACTTTTAAAACAGCTTTGAGAGAAGTTAACAAAGACTAGTAAAGCTCCATATCTTGTTCATACATTAGAGTGTTGTATATTATTATTAAGATACAAAATTTTTGTCAATTGCTTCCATGGTTACAATCCTTATTTAAAAATACCAGCACTTGTGAGTATGCATATGTGTAAATCAATAGGCTAATCCTAAAACTGACGCAGAATTTTAGTCCCAAAACATACGGGAAGAATTACAAATTTAAAAGGTTTATGCTCTGAATATCAAGATTTATTATTAAACTGGAGTAATTAAAAGACTGCCATTGGTGCACAGATAAACTGAGCAAATCGACAGAAGAGAGAATAGGGAAATAAGCCCACATGCGTCCAGTTACTTGATTGGAGAGCAGTGCAGAAAGAACAACTGATGAATGGTGCCAGATTTAGTTCATATCCATAAGAAAAGGGTGAATCTTAGTCATTAATTTACACTCTACATAAAAATGCAGTCCAGGTGGAATATATAAATGTGAAAAATAAATCAGAAAAATCTCTAAGAAGATAACAGAAGAATATGTATGTCTCTAGGAGTAGGGAAAGCTTTCTTAAATGTCAAAAGTGTTAACCACTAAAAGAAAAAATAATGGTTATGGAAAGACTATATTAAAACTAAGACATTTAATATGAGAGTCAAATACAAGCCACTGAGTCAGAGAAGATATTAGCAACATATAACTGGCAAGGAACTTGTATCAACAATTTTTTTACCTCCTAAAATCAATGAGAAAATGACAAACAACCAAAAAGAAAAATGGGCAAGAGACTATTATGGGAAATTAATCAAGAGGATATACAATGATCAGTATACATATGAAAAAGCATTCACACTCGTTAGTCATCAGGGAAATGCAAATTAAAACCACAGGGAGACTCTGTTACACACCAACCAGAGCGACTAAAATTGACTAAGCTTTCAACAGCAAGCACCCATAAGAATGCAGAACTCTCATAAACTGTGGGTGGGAATATAAATTGGTATAGTTACTTTGGAAAACTGTTTTCTGTTAAATTTTAAAGACGACTTTCTGCATGCCCTAAATCCCTGTAATTCCACTTCTGGATTTAAATCCAACATACATGTATCAAAAGATGTGTACAATAATTTTATTTATTTATTTATTTATTATTTTGAGTCAGAGTCTCACTCTGTCACCTAGGCTGGAGTGCAGTGGCACACTCACGGCTACTGCAGCCTTGAACTACTGGGCTCAGGTGATCCTTCTGCCTCAGCCTTCCAAGTAGCTGGGACTACAGGCGTGCAACAGTATTTCCAGCTAAATTTTTGATTTATTGTAGAGACGAGGTGTCTCCATGTTGCCCAGGCTGGTCTTGAACGCCTGAGCTCAGGCAGTCTTCTCAATTCTGCCTCCCAAAGTGTTGAGATTACAGATGTGAGCTCCCATCCCTGGAACATACGTACAAGAAAATTTTTTTTGTAGAAGAATTTTTATAACAACACGATATTTAATCAAACATTAAAAACAAATAAAAAATCTATCAATATTATGATGAATAAATAAATTATAAGATATTTATACAATGTAATACTATTCAGCAATTGGGATGAACTAATTGTGGCCGCACACAACACAATACCATAAATCCTGTAAGCATGATGCTGAGAGAAAGAAGCCAGACATGAGAAATGCATACTATATGGTGCCATTATATAAAGTTCAAATGAAGATTAAGTTACGATGTCGGAGTATAGTTATAATAGTAGTAACCTTCAGAATAGGCATAGGATTGCAAGGAGATTCCAAGGGGAAGCAGAGGTATAGGCGTAGTCTAACTCTTGATCTGGGTTCTGGTTTCATTATCTGTTCTTTTGTAATACTTTATCATACTGTGCACTTATATAATATACTTTTCTGGATGTATAATATTCTTCAGTAAAGGTGTTTCCAGAACAGAACAAAAAAAAAGTAATTGGTTTCTAAAACTTTGGACATTCAGGAGTAGACCTAGTGTGAAGATGCTGATCCAGGATTTGACTACGGGTCTTAAATTTATTCAGTTGGCTTCCCACCTTACCCTTCTTTTCTTATACCTTTGCCTATTATACTCCGGGCAATCTCATCCTAGCCTATGGTGTTAACAACTGCTGCCCATATGTTTAAATTTATACAACAGTTATAACTTGGGCAACTATAGCATTTCCTTCAGTTCCATCTAGTCAAGGGTCATATTTTTGCTTATATGAGAAACAGTTTGTTGTATTTCACATAAAATTGTATAAGAGATATTGTTTGGTTGATATATGGCCCCATAAATTGTAATTTGGTTACAATTGGTTCATTATTAACTAATGATTAGCTGGTAATAAACTATACCACCTTCTCCAGTATGGATTATAGCTATTCTTGTCATCCATCAGGACTCATTCTTCTAAGCAGATTAGTATCCAAACTAGCTTTTCAAGGATGTTCGTATAGCAAATAGCCAGGCTGTCTAGAGATAATATCTCTATCTGTTGTCCAATGTGATAAAGATAATGTCTTCTGAAGGGCAAGCAGTTTTGCTTACAGTCCCCTTATAAAAGATTAGGCTTTCCTGAGCTTGGGGTTCTTTGGCTGTGATGCATGTATAACACACACTTGCCCCCCTCTTCATTGTGCTGCTGAAATTGTGGGGCAAGGGGAACTGAACACGAAGCTCATGTGGCCTGCTGTGCTGTGAGTAATCAAGTTGTCTATGACCCCAGAGCATCCATGAAAATGTGGCAGGCTAACCTGTGAATTTGCAACCTTTTGTCATTCTTGAAAGAGAGGTATTTGGCTTGATCTGTTGCTGCTACTGTGTTTGGAGTGCAACCCAAATTGAGATTCTGAGTCTAATGGCATCCCAGGTATTCAATAGGTACAAATTTCATAAGTTGAACAGTGACAAAACGACCCCATTCATTCCCCTTTTGGCCTATGGTGTGGGTTTAACGCTATCATCTCTGAAGTAGTCAAGCTTCATCCTTGGTTTGGGCTATGAGTCTTGGCCTGTGTTTGTCTACAGGAGAGTGGCCAATCAAAAGGGGGCTGTGCTGTCTCCCAAACGTTGACCAGGGCAACTCCAAGTGAAATGCTCAGTAGATGATGAGTGGCACTGATGGTTCTCCAAAAATGGTTGGAAGAATAATAACCCAGCTCTGAGTTCTCTTCTGTGCATTTCTGAGAAATGTTCTTGATCAGCTTTCAGCACTGAAGAATGAGGTGTCCCCATTTCTGCCTCCCTGTGGTCCTCATAGTCTCTGCCCCTATTTCTTAAAACAAAACAAAACAACAACAACAACAAAAAAATTTCTCCTAGTCTTTCATCTAATCTCTGTCACTAAGAAGAAGCTTTACTCTCCGAGTGTGCATCCTAATCACAGTCTTTTGTTTCTGTTTTCACAACACAGACTCACTTCTTAGGCATGTGGCAGTGAATGGCAGAGCCAGGAGACCCTGGGGTACGTCTGAAGGAGTTTGAAGCGATGGTGTGGAGAGGGAGGACACACATTAATTTTTATACGTATTTTCCGGTCGTATTTGTATTTCCGACCCAGACGTGTCTTCTGAGTTTGGAGCCATGTGTTCAACGATGTGCTGCGCATCCTCCCCGGAGGGCCCTGCAGGATCCCTTGGTGCTTCCAACCGCAACCCTCAGTGTTGGAAATGCAGCCCTCTGTTTTCACACCAAACGTGCTCCTCCCTTCGTGGTCTCCCTCCCAGCGATTGACATTTAAGCCCATTCAAAACAGGTTGTGTGTCAGCTCTTACTGAAAGGGGTGATTAGAAATGCTAATGGTAAGTTCCCTTTGAATGTTCTGAGTGCAAAAGGGAGCTGGACAACAAATGTAGTACTTGGCTTTCAGAACTTTGTCTTTAACGACCGAAAATGAAAGACACAGTGGAAATCTTTCCACTTGAAAGGTTTCATGGGCATTTTGCTTATTTCAAGCTGCAACTAACAGTTTTAAGTTTTCATGGTTCTTACTGTAAATCTCCTCAGTGACTATAGTTAAAGATTATTCTAATTTTTAGAAGGAAAAGGAAAAACATTTCCCATAAGAGACATTGTGTTCATGAGCTCTTATCTCTAATTGTAAATCATACGTTGACAATACGAAAAGTAGCATGTATTTTCAGGTTTCAGGCAGGGAATAGGCCCCATTAGAAATCCCATGCCCAAATTATATTAAGAAATTCTCTGCACTCATTTGAGTTCTTTCTGTGTATTCTCATCTTGAATGGGATTGGCAGCGTGCAAGCTGAGAGGGCTGTTTGAATTTTGTCTCTAACACTGGTCGATGGTCATTGCCACTGGTTCTGCATTTACTCATTTTGCAAACAAAACGTTGTGAATATTAAGAATGTCACATTAAGGTGTGCTGGCCTAAATGTAAGGGTGGTGAAATAGAAAAGTTTAGGGACACACTAGGTCAGAAACTTGTTTGACCTTGCTCTCCAGGGACAAACTTTTGTTGTGGGAAAAAAGAGCAAGAAGGAAATGAACAAAAGCCAAGTGAATCACTCAAAGTCTGATGACTCTCTTCTTTCCTAATGCTAGAAAAGTCGCTCTTAAAATTTTGCTGAAATATCATTTAATAACACTTCATACCTTTATTCTTCATACCTTTATCTACAGTGAGATTTTTTTTTTCTGAACACAACTTTCTAAATCAAGTCTTCAAGTTTGAGAAGTTTACGACAGAATTGAAACAAACAAACAAAAATATATGCCACCAGTGTCATCCTCAGCAACACCAGGGCACCGTCTATAACATTGTTCTCCTGTCCGGTGTCTTCTTTCTCGGTATTAAATCCTTTCTAGTTTTCTCTATATGATCACTGAAGTGGTCTTTCTAAAGGCAGAATTTGCTAGTCACTTTTTCACTTACAAACTGCAGTGACTCTTGAATAGTCATAAGTTAAAAGAGCAACTTCTTAGTATGTCATTCAAAGTCATTTACGACCTCAGCCTAACACATTTCCGGCCACCCCTCCCGACACCTTCTCCCCGCATGCTGCATCCTACCTCACAGCTAAACATTAGTGCCCAGCCTTCCCTAAATCTCCTCACCCACTTGCCAGTTCCACGCCTTTGTGACTTTGTTCTAAGGACCTGGACTGCTCTTATCGCTTCCTCATGTGCAGACGCCGCTGAAGATCCACTAAGGTTCAGTTTAAATGCCGCCTCTTAGCTAGACAGCCTGACCCCCAAGGAAGAGTAAATGGCTTCATCTCTCAGCCTTCCTTGAAACTTTGCTTTTCCTGCTATGGAAGGACACGCATCACATGACATCACTGACGTTTGTAAGTTGTTTTGTTCTGCAATTTGTCTGTTTCCTGCTAGCTTACAGACTACTTCGTAGAAGGAATTTTTATTTCTTGTTTACAAGGTGGAAATTTGTTTTTATAACAGAAATTCTGGTCGAGTATCGTTTATTGAATATTATTGGACACAATTATTCAATCATTTTTCTGTCACTTATGAGGTCTATAATTCGGGTAAACTCCTTTATTTTTCTGGGTATCATGTTTACTTGTCTCTAAAAATAGAAATGTCTAGACAATCAAATGGATAAATGGGTACATCTAGAGGGCTTGTTAGTACAGCAGAAGTGACACTGTATGACCTCCAAGGCAGGTCATGGAAGGTCACAGATCTTCTACCTTGTTCTCGCTCTGAGGACATATGTTTTAGAAGCCCTTAGATGATATTCTAAGGTCAGCTAGAGAGACCACGTGGGGAGGCCACATTAAGGTTGAGAGAGATACCCAAGGAGCCCCAGCTATTTCAGTCCCCAAGCTATTTGAATTTTCCCAGCATTACTCACCAAAAATATGAATGAAGAGGCCCTCAGATGATTCCAGTTCTAGCCTGTGAGTAACCCTAGTTGACATGGAAATAAACTGTTTCGATGGAGTCTTGCCAAATTGCAGATTCCTGAACAGAATAAGCATTGCTAGAGGACACTAAGTCTTGTTGTGATTTTTAATGCACTAGTAGGTAACTAATACAACCCTCAAAATTATTATTGCATATATATGTTGTTTAATCAAGAGCAATGAACATGCTGTATTAACTTTGGAACCCTTGATTTAAAAGTATATGATACTGGAAGACAATTTCCAGAATGCTGGTATAAGGACCTATGTGGACCCTCTCCACAGTGAAAATCAGAAGAGAAATCCAAACCTTTAAATCTCTGGAGCTTGCTCTAAGGGCATATGACACAGGAATATGCATGAATTTAAGAAAATCTACTAAAACTCGACAAGACCAGCCAGAGTCAGTGGCATTTAAGCTGCTGCTTCTTCTTTACTCTAGCTCAGCAAAATGAAAGCTCCACTCTGCACAGATGCAACCGAAAACAAAGGACTCCCTTTCCCATTGGCAGCCAATCAAAGGGCTGTAGTATCTCCATGAGAAGGGCAACCCACCAGCTCAGAATAGCAGTGGTCTATTTGAGGCAAGAACGAGAGGTCTGGGGATCTTTTTCCTGCCTAATGTGGCCCATACCCCAGGTGTGGCAGACCTGGAATACTGGGCCCCAACTGCTGTCGTTTTCAGCTCATAAACCACGGACTCCATACCAAAGAGGGCAAGCTGAGACTAGAGACAGACACCCAACCCAGTGCCACGCTTGTGAAGCAGGGAGGGGGTATGACTTTGAGAGAAGTAGGCCGCTGTTGTTGTCCCTACTGTAAGAGCAATGACACAGCCGTTTTGTCCAACAGGATATGCAGGACATAACAGCAGAGAGTTTTAAAGCTCTACCTAAAGAAACTGACTTTATTGGAACAGAGTGTGGAAAAATTCAAGCCCAGGGTGCTCTGGAAAATAATGGAGGCAAGCAATAATGGTAAGTAATTAAGAAAAGGAGAGCAGGAGAAGTGGAGCCAGTCAGAGTATGTGAGTCCCTGTGTGAATGAGTGAGTGTGTGGACAATTTTGTGTATGTGTCTGTGAGTAAATGGGCATCTGAGTGGCTGCCCGAGTGGGGACTCGGGAGCAAGTGGCCAGGGCTCTCCTGGTGAAGTGGCTGGTACTGCAGCAGCTCTGCTTGGCCCCTAGCACTTCCCAGGGAGCAGAAGCTGAGCACCAGTTTTTAAAATCGACGAAGCCCTTCCCAAGAAGAAGCTGCCGGGAGTGACTGCTGGCTCCAGGCTCTGCCTTACCACCGCAGCACCTGACTGGATGCTGGCAGCAGGGGCTACAGAGGGAGCACAGCCAGGGAGCCAGATGCAGAGTCTCATCAGAGAAGAGGAAACACACACCCTGCCATCATCCTGAAAACTAGGCAGGGAGGTGCTCCGTTGCTCCCACCAAGAAGCAGCAAACTGGATCTCTGTGACTGATGGGTTAAGTACTCTGGGGTAGATATTCCCCAGAGGGAATATCCTGAAAACACAAACTTCAGAGGGACAGGATGAGTGTGGAGTCTCAGGTGCTCCACCCCCTGATTCAACCGTGGGACAAAGGATGCAACCAGAAAAGGGCAAGGAAGACCCCCCAAGAGATCAGCGGTGGTCCTGGGCTGACCCTGCTCTCTCCTCCACAGCAGTCCTCTGAACATCAGACCCACATGGTTGGGGCACGACTGAGAGGAATCAACTCAGATGGAGCCGGGACATAAGCTGTGATAGGAGGACTCTACTCCAGGATAACCTGACTGGGATGCCACCCGCCAGCACCTGGAGAGGAGACAATACTCCCCCTCCCACCGGAGGTGATCTCCCTGACCAAACAAGAGTGGAAGGAGAGGACTGACACCTCACCTGCCCCCACTGCCCCCTTCCCCCAACAGGCCACTTGCTGGGGAGAGTGTGAACAAGGCTGCAGCCCCACAGGAGACAGCAGATGGGCTACCTGTGAGCAACTGAGAGGAACCATGACAGGACCTGCCACAGAGGGTGCTGAGTGCCCTGAAATTTTTCAATTTTTTTTCCTTTTTTCTTTGTGTGTGAATGTGTATGTGAGGGTTAGATTTGCATTCCTCCCACCTTTTTTCTTCTTGTTGTTTTCTTTCTTCTTTCATTTTTTTGTTTTCTGTTTATGTGTGTACATGAGTGACTGAGTGTTCATCTTTTGGTTTTTCTTTTTTGTTCTTCTCTCGTTTTTGGTTTAATGTGTGTGTGAATGTGTGAGTGAGGGTTCAATTTGCATTCCCCCTCTTTTTTGTATTTTCTATTTTTTCTTTCTTTCTACCTTTATTTTTGTTGGGTGTGTGTGTGTGTGCATGTGCATGTGTGCGTATGTGTGTGTGTTTTGGTTTTCCTGTTTTTAAAAATTTCTTTTCCTGTTTGTTTTGTTTTTTGTTTGTTTTTTGTGTGTGCTTTACACTTTTTGCTTTGTTTTTTGTTTGTGTTTTTCTGTGCTTGTTCATATTTATTATTTTTTGTCAGTTCTATTTCATTCTACTTTTCTCTGTTTACCTAATTGCTGTTACTTTATCTTGGACTCAGGGGTCCACACACATACCCATTGCATTGTCATATAGAGTAGTGGTGGGGAGTGGGTCTCAGGAAGCCCATACCCCAGTCAGTGAACATTGTGATTTGCAAATAGTTTCTGAATTACAGTTCCCCATCTTCCACCTTATTCAACTCTCAAAACTAAAAGAGACATCAAAGC
>CAUYQG010016205.1:0-10520 GCA_963574415.1 Tarsius wallacei
ATATTTGCCCGTCTATATCTGACAAAGGTCTAACATCTAGGATCTACAAAGAATTCAAACATGCAAAAAAGAAAAAACAAACAGCCTCACTACAAAGTGGGCAAAAGATATGATTAGACACTTCTCAAAAGAAGATATACAAGCAGTCAACAGATACATGAAAAAATATTCAGCCTCACTACTCACCTAAGAAATGCAAATTAAAACCACCCTGAGCTACCACCTAACTCCAGTCAAGATGGCCATCATCAATAACTCAAAAAACAACAGATGCTGGAGAGGATGTGGTGAAAAGGGAACGCTTCTACACTGTTGGTGGTAGTGTAAACTAGTATAACCTCTGTGGAAAACAGTGTGGCGATTCCTAAAAGACCTAAAAATTGACCTTCCATACAACCCACAATCCCCTTACTGGGAATAAACTTGGAGGAGCTCAAATCACTCTATGAGAAAGATTCCTGCACACACCTGTTTATTGCAGCATTATTCACAATAGTAAACATATGGAACCAACCGTGCAGCCTATCGAAAGAGGACTGGATAAAAAAAATGTGGTACATATACATAATGGAATATTATGTAACCATAAAGAAGGAGAAAATTATGAACTTCACAGCAACTTGGATGGACTTAGAGTCTATAATACTGAGTGATCTATCACAGAAACAAAGAACCAAATATCACAAGTTCTCACTCATAAGGGACCTTGAACAACTATCTTAATGCTATAAGAAAGAGATTGGCAGTAGTGGAAACTGACAGGAAAGGTGGGGGCAGCATTAGCAGTAGTGGAAAACTGTCAGGGGAGTGGGGGGCACACCTCATCTACAAGGGTACCTGCATAATGAACATTGGTACACCTAACCCTGAATTGTATTCCACATATTTAAAATAAGAAGTTAAAAAAAAAAGAATAGGTCATGTGCTCCAAATGATTGTTGGTTTCCTCTGAATTAGGTGAGCATTCAATGGTAGATATTTTTATAATCTTTTTGTTTCAATATGACTATTGATATATTCCTCTGAACACGTTGTTATCATTTTTTCAATTCCATTTTCCATTCGTTTTTCAGGTTTCCAAATCATTAGCCACTGCCCACAATTAATATAGATTTATATATCTATTTCTCATTACAGGGTGTGTAAATATAAAATAGATTGCTCCATGTTTGGCCTTCTGGGATGACTTTCATTCTCATCTGTCTTTTTTTTTTTTTAGTTGAAGTCTCACTCTGTCGCCCAGACTGGAGTGCAGAGGCACGCTCCCGGCCACCACAGCCTCGACCTGCTGGGCTCCGGCTATCCTTCTGCTCAGCCTTCCAAGTAGCTGGAACTACAGGTTCGCGCTACCACGCCTGGCTAATTTTTTGATTTATTGTAGAGGTGAGGTCTTGCCAAGTTACCCAGGCGGGTCTCGAACCCGTGGGCTCAGGCAATCCACTCACCTTGGCCTCCCAAAGCGTGGGATTACAGGCTGAGGCACCAAGCCCGGCTCACACTTGTCTTTCAAGAACCCACTTCTGATTGAACCGCTGATACTGCAGTGGTCCTTTTATAATTGGATTCATTATATTGGCAAGATACTTCTGTCAATTTGTCATAAGATACGCTGCCATAGGTTACAAGAGGAGTACAGCGATGTTTCAAGAGATGGTATCAAAGGAGTCTGAGCCACCTGCTCATTAAACTTAATTTTACATTATTTACTTGCTTGGGTATGCTCTCTTATGTAACATCTACACATAATTATTGATGGCTCTGGGCATACCCTGTTGCATAATTTGCCTTTTAATCCAAATAATCAAGTCAAGCTGCATGATTGCTCGATGCCTCATAATCTAGTTTTTCAATGTATACAGTGCCCAATAGCAAGACAGAATAAATTTCTCATAAGAAAACAAAAAAGTAAAGTATCTGTGAAGAAGAGAAGGATGTTGCTTCAAAACACAAGGAGTCTGTAATGATTTTTTGGACTTTACCAAATGTTTTATACAACATCTCTTTCTGCTGCATATATTTTCTATATCTACACAATTGCTGTAAAGAAAGCTCATATGGTGTTGTCGTTTTATTGTACATTGAACCTTTAAAGAGATTTCTCTTGCTTTTAGCCCCATTCAACATCGAAAGCCTTATTTGTTGTACAAAATGTGTGTAACATATTGTGTTTCAGGTATATGATTCAATGTGCATCAACCTGTTTTTCTTCTTTTTAAAAATTTTTTTTATTATAAAGATGTGGGGTACAATTCAGGGTTAGTTCAGGGTTAGGTATACAAGCATTGATTATGCAGGTACCCTTGTTGATGAGGTATGCCTCTCCTTCCCCAGTACACATACACAATGGAATATTATGCAGCCATAAAGAAGGACAAATATATGGACTTCACAGCAACTTGGATGGGTTTGGAGTTGATCATACTCAGTGATCTATCACAGAAACAAAGAAGACACTCATAAGCGGACCTTGAACAATTATAATACTATAAGAAACCTGTTTTTCACTTTGGAGTGGTTATCTTTATGTTTTCCAGACTATTGAACACCCAGAAAACTTAATGAGGGGACTAGTTCTTTAATTTTGGTGAAGTTTGACTTCCAACCTATGGTTTACATTTTTCTTATGAAGATTTTGTTGTTGGTCAATGATATTTATGCCAGCTGTCATCAATATAGTGAAACAGTGTAAATTGTTCTGTGGGATGTCAATACTTTCAAGATTCCTGAGGACTAGAATATTGATATAGAATGTATATAGCCTTGAAACATGACCATAAAAGTATATTGTTGTAATTATAATAGGATCATTGTTTGATGCACACAGTAAGTCAATATGCCAAGATGCTGGATTGCAGCACAGAATGAGGTTTAAATAGGGTCACTGAATGAGGAGATAGGAGGAACCCTAAAATTCATCTCCTGTGGCTAAGGTTTCTTAAGGGTTTTGGAATAGGCTAAAGGTGGAGATCATCTGGTGGTAAATTCAGGGTAAAGTCATGGCACAGGAAGATGGAAAAGCTGTATCCTAATGCTGATATTATTGCTTTTTAGGTAGGAATTCGAAATCCAAAAAAAATTTTAGGCCATCCTTAACAAAAAGACTTATGACTGTAATATCAGAGATCCTGTTCATAGGAATAATGGGAATGCATATCAATTTTTAAGCAGTCTATGTCCCTAATGATGGGAATCTTATCTATAGGAAACATGGGGATGCAAATGATCAGTATCTAGTGCTGTGTGACAAAGTTTAGCCTGATGAATGCTTAATTATAACTATATTTCTGTCCAAAGCCCACCATGCAATTCTTGCCAACCCCGTAGGGATAGTTTCACTGTTGTGCTTGCTAAACAAGAGTGCACTAATTCTGGTGAAACTTATTTGTTGAGAAAATAATAATGTATTTGATCAATAGTTGTGTAGATTTCCTTTAGTAATCAAATATCTGAAAAACAGGTAAAATTCACTTTTTTTTTCATTTCTATTTTAGATTCAGAGGGTACACATGCATGATCCATTTGCCTCACAACAGGCCTGAATTTGATAGTAGTGGTAACCTTTGCAATTCCCTCAGGTATATAACATTACCTTCCACTGTCAAATATCTTTACTGATTTGTTTTTATTGCTTATTAGGGAATTACACCACCTTGCCTCCTGCTATTGAGTGTTATCACTCACCATCATCACTGTGAGATGCTATTTCTAATGCTATTTCAGTCGTTTAGCTCATCTTAAAACAGCATTTTCCTCTCTCACACCCGGTCTTCTGAAGAGAGTTACCACAGAAATTTTCAGTATGCTAGCAATCTCCTCAAAAATGTATTTCTCAATGCTTTTATGAGGAGAGTGTCACTGAACTGCCCTTGATTGGGGAATGCAGTGAGTAAATGAGTGACCATAACTTAATGATAAGTGCACTGAAAGATATCTAACTCTCTAAGCTCAATCTTATTGAATGCAGGACACCAGTGAGTCCAAGTTTTGGTCAAACAAAGAAACCAACTTTTAGAGCCAATACATTCATACAAGTCATCATTGTAAATTAATAGCTTATAAGTGCACTTACACGAAAGTGGCATATTATAGAGTTTTATTTCATCTATCTTGGTCTACCACCATTCAAATTTATTCCAAAACACATTTCTATGTATCTTATGTTGTAGAGTAATATATATCTTGAAAATATTTGGTAGATTAACCTAAGTCAGTAAATTCATTTATCTCCCTGGTTTATAACTTTACTTATTGAACTAGAGGATAAATAAGCCAGGTTATTTTAAACAAGAATAAGCATACATTTTGCAAGTTGCTGCCCAAGGTGAGGTAAAAAGAGTCTTCCAAAAAGTTAAGAATTGTTTACTTAAATATTGGAGAGTAGAGGTCTCCTTAGATATAACAGACATCTTTCTGCTAGTAAAGATGTATCACAGAGACCTGGATATTCATTATCCTCAGCCTCACCTGATTCTCTCTATATCCCTATAATCTTAGGTTCTACTCTCTCTAAATCAATTGTCATAATTTTCACATAAGAGACTTTGTGAATCAAGAAATTCAATATATGTTGTCAATCTGCCACCTATATAATTACATTTGTGTCTGATGTACAGTGGCGTTTTGCTCTACAACTATAAGAAATACGGGCTTCTTAGAAGATTAAGTCGGCTGCAGAGTTTTCTGTTTCTCTGACTGTTATTTGGGTTAAGAATGGGAAAATGTAAAGCCATGAGCTTGTAGTTCTTTTTTATGAGCTCTTCAGAGCATTATAGTCAGACATCCCACTCCAAAGATTCTGTAATCATTATTATAAGCATAACAGTTATACATAATAACCACTTCTCCCCCCAAGACACTTGCTTTCAGTAATTGTTGCTTCATAATCAATAATAGGTGTTAATTAAATACATTTTATTTTCAGGGCATGCTGTATTCAATTAATATTCTATTTTTTATTGTCAAGGAGCTTATGAAAGTTTTCAAGAAAAAGAATATAATCAAAATTTTATAATCCTATGTTTGAGGCTCTGTTTTCTAGAATTATTTCTGAGAGCATTAAGTGCTGTGGATAATGACAAGTTGTGCCAAATCAAGGACAGTAAAATTGCATTAGGTATTTCATTAGAGATAATTTAATATAGGATATTGGTTGAATAAGTGTTGAATGTCTGGAAAAGCAAAATAAAAACATTCAAGTAAAGTACAGGTACTGAATGACCAAAATGAGACACTCTCAACAGGGGTTCAGAACTTGAGGAGGGAATGTTCTGATTTTGCTTGTATATCAGGAGCTATGAGAAGAAGCCCTCCACAGCTGGACTGTGAGGAGGGACTAAGGTCTAGCTGGCAATGATAGTTCTGAGAAAGTATAACAAAATTGGTTTTGAGTGCTAAAGGATGCTGGAAAATGGAGCCAAATATTGTTTTCAGAGTGAAGAGTCAATAATGCAGTGGCATTCACTAGAAAATTATCAAAGAGGAAAGAAAAAGTGCACTTATCTAACTTCCTACAGTCCATTCATTTGGCAGAAAATAAGAGAAGTGAGCTGGAAAAGAAAAAAAAAAGTAATTTGAAGAATCCTAGCCTAACCATCAAAAAGAAAAATCTAAGGGTGTAAATTTGGAGTAACATAAGATTAATTACAGACACATTGTAAACTAGAATATATGTTGTTTGATAGCAAAGCTTTGTCAGTCTAGATCTTTACTTTCCAAAAAAATCTTGGGATCCTCAACGGAAGGGCTTCACAACTTATTGTTGAGTGAATGAATTAAATACCTTGGTAGATGAAGAATGATAATATCTACCCATTTAGCCTCTTTCATTGGGAAATAATAAAATGTAAACAAAATAATATTAAAACAGTAACGATGAAATATGTAGTTAACATATAATATTTAATATACTAATAGTGACATTTTAATTCATTTGAAAAATGACTACAAAATGCTTATTATTCAGTCTTGAAAAGAAAATATTAAAATTTTAAATATTAAAAAAATTTTGGACGTCAGATGTGTAGTATCACTAGTTTATTTCTTTCCTTCAAGTTTATCTTTCATATTTATAAATGATTTACCTAAAATATCATTTTATGGGAAAGTTTTTGAGTTAGATTTTTCTCTTTTAAATTGGTCCTTCACAAAATTAGGATGTATAGATGCAAATTGTATACAGTAAATTATCCCTTAACATTGTTGATGGGTTCTTGGAAACTGTGAATTTAAGCAAAATGACTTACAACAAAATCAATTTTACTACAGCCTAATTGATATAAACAAGAGTAGGTACCTATAACATATTTCTGGTGTCAAAAACATCACCAAACTTCTAAATAGAGATCCCAAAGCACTTCCATTATTAAACACTGAAATACATGTGCGATATACATACATTTAAGAAACATTAATTTAAATAAGTAAGATAATTATGTACTCAATTATTCCAGTTCCAAGTAGCTGGTGACCTGAGCCTATCCAGCAGCTCGGGGCGCAAGGTGAAAACCAGCCCCGGACAGGACGCCATTCCACTCCACAGCAGATGCACTCACACACACCCACATTGATTCAGACTGAAACAATGTAGACACACTAATGAAACTAACACGCACAGTTTTGGGATGTGGGAGGAAAGTAGAGTGCCTGGGGAAAAATCATGTGGGCATATCCTGGTTGAGAATCTTTTTTTTCTTCTCATCAACATTATAATGAAATGACACTGAATAAAATTATGTTATTCTAGGACCTATAGTATATGAATGGACTCCAAAAGCACATTCATTCAAACCTGTCATCAGTTAGTTAATAAATGGATTAATCTATGCATGATTCTTTGAAGTAGGTCAAACCAGGTATATGAGAAAAAAGAAATAAACATGGAATTTGTGATAAAATTTGCTAGGAGCTATAGTAGTCAAACAGAATGCCAAGAGAGCATGGAGAAAGAGAGTTCCTTACTCTGGCTACATAAATTGAAGAACATGTTCTGAGAAGAAGGCACACATTACATTCTGAGCAAGATATTTTCATGGTATCATTTCCATTTCACTGATAATTTTTTTTAACCTGTAAAGAACATTCTACATGAAATTTGGAACATTTATTCAGGGGCCAAGGTTACCTCGGTCATCATGCCAGCTATGAGGTGCCCTAGGGTTTAATACATAAACATACAACTTTTTTTTTTTTTTTGAGTTGGAATCTCACTCTGTCACCCAGACTGGAGTGCAGTGGCACGCTCCTGACCACCGCAGCCTCGACCTGCTGGGCTCCAGGGATCCTTCCGCCTCAGCCTTCCAAGTAGCTGGAACTACAGGCGCGCACTACCACACCCGGCTAATTTTTGATTATTGTAGAGACGCGGTCCTGCCAAATAGCCCGGGTGGGTCTCGAACCCGTGGGGTCAGACAATCCACTTGCCTCGGCCTCCCAAAGTGCTGGGATTACAGGTTGAACCACTGAGCCCAGCCAACATACAACTTAAAAAAAAAAATTGAGCCAGTGTTTGCTATTTTGTTCAGGTTGGTCTTGAACTCCCAAGTTCAGGTGTTCCTTCTTACTCAGCCTTAAAATTAGCTGAGACTATGGCCATGTGCCACCACGGCAGGCCTATAAATGTATAACGTGATTTCATTCCTCTTTGCAATTTTTTTGGTCTCAAAACAGACAGAATTGGGGATATTTTGAGTGATGTATCATATAGTTTGGAGAATATGGTTTTTCTTCTCCTTAACTCTTCATTTTGATCCCTTCACTTAAAATGTTCTATTTTTCTTTTTCTTTCTTTTTTTCTTTCTTCTTTCTTTTTCTTTCTTTCTTTCTTTCTTTTTTTTCTTTTTTTCATTTCTTTTTTTTTTTTTAACTTACTCCCTTATTCTTAGTTTTCTTTCAGTACTTCCTTTGGGATCTCTTTCTCCAGGAATTTTTCATTGTTCCTTTGTGTGTGGTCTGACAATTAAGTTCATGTACTTGCCGCTGTGCATTTATGTTGGCAGCACTGTACAAACAACTCGGTAAAGTTTCATAACCTTGATATATCAGTGGTCTCGTAGCTATGTTTGTGTCAGCATGTTTTGCTGAGTGGTGTTCATTATTGTTGCTAGTTTTTGTGTGCATTGCGAGAATGTCAGAGCTTGAATTAGTAACGAACAAACATTAAATATCTTGTTAAACTTAACAGGAGGAAGTGAAATCAGGGACATGTTAGTCCAAGTTAATGCGGATAATACCATGAAGAAAATGGCAATGTACTAATGGATTAAACACTTTTCTGAGGGGAGAGAAAGGGCCACTGATGATGAGCAGTCAGTACAACCATGAAAACATTGCAAAAATTTGTGAATTTTGCATCAAAATCATCAACTGACTGTGAGAAGCATAGCAGACCAAATAAACATCGGCAGAGAAACAGGAAAATCTTAACTGAAAAATCTCAGCATGAGAAAGTTGTGTGCAAATTGGTCCCAAAAGAGCTCTGGTATCCTGACATTGCACTAGCTCACACAGCCCGGTCTGTGAGGGAATTTTTAGCCTGTAAACAAATTACTGTATTGAAAATTCCCCTCCTATACCCACCTGATCTGGCCCCCTATGACTTTTTTCTTTACTTGACGATAAAGAAAATATTGATTTTGATGACATTCAGGGCATCTGTGATAGCCATTGCAGAAAACAGTTCCAAAATTGCTTTAATGGGTGAACTAAGTGCTGGCATTGGTGCATAGCTTCCCAAGGGGAGTACTTCAAAGATGACCACAGTGATATTCAGCAGTGAGGTGTAGTACTTCTTCTAGGATGAGTTCATGAACTTAATTGTTCCAATTACATATACTTGGTTTGATTTTTTTTTGAATATTCAAAAAACCTGGACTTAACTTCTGCCAAATCACATGTAAATTACATGCAACATTTTATTTCTCTGAATCCCCCACAATTGTTTACTCTGTGTGGATAAGGACTCCATCTTTGATTTCTGTTTCTTACTAACATAGAAATGAAACAGAACATAATAAATTCTCAATGTTTGGACTGAGTATATGTGAATCATTAGGCAATTATATTGAATCCTTAAGGTTACAAGAAATAAGAGTTATTAAATAAAAGATTTAAATGTTAAGTCTAAAACATAATCTTTAACAAGATATTTCTGCTGCTATAAGAATAATCAATTCCTTGTGCATTTACTCATGCAAGATTTGTTTTCTCTCTCCCTTTCCTACCTGTGGATTTTCTAAGCCAATTTTATTTTATTTTATTTATTTATTTATTTTTATTCAATATTTTTTATTATGATATTGTGGGGTACAGTTAAGGGTTAGGTGTACAAATATGCCTTGTTCAGGCACCCTTGTTGATAGGAAGTATCTCCCCATCCCCAGACAGATATTTACTACCATTAGTCCCATCACTCTACCCCTCCCCCCCACCGGAGTTTCCCACCACTGTCAGTCATTTTCTTGTGGTAATACGTTGGATGATCAAGGTCTACTATATGAGTGAGAACATGTGATACTCAGTTTTTTGTTTCTGTGAGAGATTACTCAGTATTATAGACTCTAGTTCCATCCAGGTTGCTGCAGAGTTCATGATTTTGTTCTTTTTTATGGCCGCGTAGTATTCCATTGTGTATATGTACCACATTTTTTAAATCCAGTCCTCTTTTGATGGACAGCATGGTTGCTTCCAAGTTCTTGCTATTGTGAACAATGCTGCGATAAACATACCTGTGCAGGTATCTTTTTTTATAGAGTGATTTGAGTTCTTCAGGGTATATTCCCAGTAGGGGGATTGCGGGGTCATACGGGAGGTTGGTGTTTAGAGCTTTTAGGAATCGCCGCCACACTGCTTTCCACAGAGGTTGCACTAGTTTACACTCCCACTAACAGTGTAGAAGTGTTCCCTTTTCGCCACACCCTCTCCAGCAACTGTTATTTTTTGAGTTATTGATAATTGCCATTTTGACTGGAGTTAGGTGGTATCTCAGAGTGGTTTTGATTTGCATCTTCCTGATGATTAGTGAGGTTGAACATTTCTTCATGTGTCTGTTGGCTGCTCGGATGTCTTCCTTTGAGAAGTGTCTGTTCATATCTTTTGCCCATTTTATAATAGGGTTTTTTTTTTCAGCATGTTTGAGTTCCTTGTAGATCCAAGATGTTAAGCCTTTGTCAGACCTGGAGTTGGTAAATACTTTTTCCCAGTCTGTAAGCTGTCTCCCTGCTCTCTTGATGGTTTCTTTGACTTTACAGAAGCTTGTCAGTTTAATGAGGTCCCACTTGTCTATCTTATCTCTTATGGCCTGTGGGTTTCGAGTCTTGTTCAGGAATTTGGTGCCAGTTCCAATTTCCATGAGGGTATGTCCTTCATTTTCTAAGGTTCTTATGGTTTGAGGTTTTACACTTAGGTCTCTGATTCATTTAGAGTTAATTTTTGTGTATGGGGATAGATAGGGATCCTGTTTCAATCTTCTGCATGTGGTCAGCCAGTTTTCCCAGCACCACTTACTGAATAGGTTTTCCTCTCCC